>JAIKVB010000053.1:0-52096 GCA_024679045.1 Phytophthora brassicae | reverse complement strand
GCTAGTACGCGGTCTGATATTGCTTCTGTTTAAAAACCCATACAAATATTAACAGCACGATCAGAACTCCGGCAATTCACGGTTTACGTTAATGAAACTCAGCACAGCCCGAGCATAGTCCATTAAAAAGCTACGTACCAAGTCTGGTGGCTTCGCGGGCCCTCGCGGCGGAGAAGGTAGCGCTAGTACGCGGCACAGTGTGAGTTTCAGTTTGGTGTTATGTGGTGGAAATCTCCATACCGGTATGCGACCGGTTACCGAAATCGGACGGTCGCTTTTTTCGAGTGGTACCATGTGCCGGTACGTGACCTGTGGACTATAAGCGGAGGAAGTCGGTACCGGTAGTAGTATACCGGTATACCGTATGTACGCCATACATTGTACATGTACGTACGGTACGCCCCGTTGTAAGCCGTAATCAGTACGCCACTTTTACCCAATCGGCGATTTTCCCCTTAATTGAAGGGAGGAAATCTGATCCTCGCTTGCTCGAGCTCTGTGTGAGTGCCCCTCCCGACGCGCCACCTATAGAATCACTAGAGAGAAGAGCGTCTTGTGCGTCTGTTCGTGTCATTCTCGTCGGTCATGAGCGAGTCTGTGTCGCGTGAGAATCAGAAGAAAAAAGGTAGGAAGGAAGATGAAGCGGACGTCAAGACGGCGACTTCCCGCAGCCGTAGAGCAGACAGTGACGGTGCACGTAGCAGCATAAGCAGCAGCTACTCGGACGAGTCGAGCCTGGCGTCGTCCCCGTCTCAGCGTCATCAGCAGCGGCCTAGATTCGACTCCAAGGCCTCGTGGGCGGACTCGACGCGTTTTGATATGGGACGCGCCGATTCGCGGGCATCGGACGTATCAGCCAGAGACCTGCGGCTTACGGGACTCGGAGGTCGCGCGTCCAGTCAACACCGCCAGCGATCGGACTCACGGGCGTCCAGACTGTCGCGTACTAGTAGCCGCTCCAGTATGAGCGGCGTACGTGGACGGCAGTCGTCCTTCGTGTCCAACTTTGGGGTGACTAAAGGTAAGAAACGCAAAGACAGCAATGCACTCTCTACCATCACAGAGAACTGGAATTTGGCAGACGATCAGTTCGGTAGTCCCTTTTCCGAGTTTGATGCTCAAGGTAAGATATTATTTTTCTCTTTAATTTTGGAGCGTACTGGGTTTTGATAATTATGGGATACTGAGCAGATCAACCCATTCGAGAGGAGCTGCAACGAGGTTTGACTATCATTAATAACCACACGGTGAGGTGAAGTTTTGAGGTGGGGTAGGGTGTTAATTGCTCACACTTTTGATAAACGCATTGTAGACAAAGTTAAAGGAGATTGAGGATGCAATCACGGCTGCCATGTCGGAAGTTTGGGGATACTGGGTATAGTTTGTTATTACTGCGGGGTTTTATTCCATTGGAGAGGCTGATTGTATCTTGTTGTTGTTGAATTAGGCGGATCCTATTCAGTTGTACCTTCACCCAGCGGAACGAGTGGATGTGCAGGATCTGATCAAGACGGACAATGAGCTTTTTAATAAGGTCATCACGGTATTTTCCGTACTGTGTGACGAGATTTCGGAGCTGAAGGTGACGGTGGAGGACAATTTCTACCCGGCTCTTATCATGTTTGGACAGGCACGTCATGGAGAAGAAGGAGAAGTGAAGGGTGGTGAGGACGAAGTCCACATTGGTCGCATGCTCGCATTCTTTCAGGATATTTCCAACTTTGTGGACCGATGCAACGCCATCACGATCAACATGATTCACCAACTTGCGAGTTTGTACCAAAGTTTCCAGAAATTATGGAAGTCCACGTTTAAGTTGGTACACCTTCATCCCGTATTCGACGCTTTGGCAAGCTTGTTGGAGGTCATGATTACTATCGACGCCATCGTTATCGACAACCCGAACATCGTCACATCATGGGACAAATACAAGCGCATGATGCAGTATGTGCGCTCGGATCCGCCACGTTACAACGTCACTGTTGATAAGGTGAAGCAGTTTGAGCGCCTCCTCGTTAGTCTCGACCAGACCATTATGAGTGCACAAGTTTTCCAGAGTTGCATTGAGCAGGACTTTGAAGTCTTTTCTGGAGGTGACGCTGCGGAAGATGACGAGGGTCCGGATGGAAGTGACAGCGAACGAGGTGACAGGCGCGCGAGTAGCAGCGGAGGAGAATCTAGGATTGATATCCGTACCAACCGCGTGTTTCTGGAAGAATTCGTGCATTGTATCAGCACACGTCTGGGCATTGCTGAAGGTGCCATTACGTCAGCTACGGAAACCTTTGAGCGAAATGATTTGGTCGGCACAGCGGGTCTGTACGTGCTGCTTCGTCGGCTACAGCCGTCTAACGTTCCGGCCGATCCTGTGCTTTACAAACGATTGTGGGAGATGCAGTTGAAGGCGCCTTGTGTGACTATTTGCGGTAAGATTTTGTGGTACATACCTGATTTCCTGCTTAAATATTCGCCCATGACGTCGAAGAAGTTGCATCCTACCGATATTGTGCAGTTCCGTCGGGAATATTTGCACTCGATGGATGATGCTTTTCCAGCTGATGTGACAACGGCCAAACTGGAGCTGAGTGCTTGGCTTGTTCGCATGGAATCGTTTTTCCAGCCTACAACGCGTGGAATGGGCGATGCGTCTCGGACATTGAGTATCCGTGGTAATCTAATCCTCAAGGGACTGATCTTGGCGAAACGCGTGCAGACAATGATGCACACGTTGGTTAATTTACATCTTTCATTGGCCATCCCGATGCCGAAGCGGGTTGTTAGACCGTTGTACATGTGCATCGAGATTTTGAAGGCAGTCGAGTTCATGTTTGCACGGAAGAACCCTATCCTGGCAGAGTCCTCGTCCCACCTGTTGCGCCAAGTGGCGCACTCGCTGTTCTCGTTTTTCCGGCCACTTAAGGCGCACCTTGAAGCGAGCAAGAAGTTCGACGATACGAAGCTGGATATCCTCGCCGCTGTCACCGTACTAGAGGATATTCTCAACTCTGGCGAGTCGTTTTCGTACACTCGAATCACTGTTCTCGATCTTGCTGCTCAAATAGCAATGATATCACCTGACAACGGGAAGGCTGTCAGTGAGAAGGGCAATGACATGGACACGACTGTTCCGATGGGGCTGAAGGACGCAGGTGAACCTGTAAAGTTGATCTGGAAGCTACGGCTGCTCAGTGATTTCCAGCGGAAGATTCGAAGTGCATGTGACTGCTCCTTCTTTTATTGGAGTCGGGAGCTCCTACATCCGTTTTTGTCGGATCTGTACAATCAACCAGAGCAGGCGAACCGCATTCAATATGTGGTTGGAGGATTTTTGGACGCAATTAAGTTACTACGCGGTGCCCAGCATGAGACGGACAACGAGCTGTATGTAAACGCGTACGCTGAGTTCATCGAATCGGTGATGGAGGAGGAAATCGTGGATAATTTATGTAAAGATGTGGAGAATGACCTTCGACTGCACGTTCACTCGGTGCATTTGGATCATCTCGATGCCCCCAATCCCAAGAGTGCAGACTTTAAGGTGCTTCACTACTACTTGGACTTACGGCCGATTCGTTTGCACGGCAAGTCGCTAGATCTGCGTCAACAAGTGACTCATTATCTTGAAAGTACCTTTTACAACTTGACAACTGTCGCACTTCATGACTGGAAAACCTACGGTGAGATGCGGAATTTGGCCAATGACAAGTATGGCTTGAGCCTTGCGGATAATCATCTTCCTATGGGGTCGCTGGATCAAGGTCTCGACATTCTACAGATCATGCGCAACATTCAGATTTTCGTGGCACGGTACAACTACAACCTTAACCAGCAGTTCTTCCTCGAACGTCGCAGTGACAAGGGCTCGCGGCACTTGAACTCGATTAATATCCACTCGATCGCGAGCTCCATTCGCACGCATGGCATGGGTATCATGAACACTACAGTGAATTTCACGTATCAGTTCCTGACGAAAAAGTTCGACATCTTCTCTCAGTTCCTCTTCGACGAGTACATTAAGAGTTACCTACAGCGTGAAAAGCGGTGGTACAAGAAGCATCGTGATGACAAGGAAGTAGACAACAAGTACCCGTTCGACCGCGCGTTCCAGTTCAACAAGGATATTCGTAAGTTGGGCGTGTCAGACTCAGGCAAAACCTTCTTGGACCAGTTTCGAATGCTCATTACAGAAATTGGTAACGCTCTGGGATACGTACGTATGGTACGTTCGGCCGGTATGAACTACTGCAGCAACGCCATTAAGTTTGTTCCGGACTTGAATCACACGCACTTTAAGTTTGAAGCTTATGCTGGAGATGGCGTGACTGAGGAGAAGAATGAAGAGACGGGGGACGTTGTTCAAGACGAAATTGTGGGGGCTAAGCTGTCACGCGAGACCGTCGTAGCAGCGCGCAACTTGGACTCGGTCATCTCCACGCTGGCCAAGAATTTTTCAGAGAATAACGACTACTTTAAAGTGCTGGTAAAGGTTTTCCAGGACGTTACCGCCAGCGACGAGCAGAAGCATCTGGTGAACTTTTACACTATCATCCCGGCGCTTACCATTAACTACGTTGAGACAACAGTGCAGGCGAAGGACCTGATGTACAAGAACACACGTCGTCGTGAATCGTACTTTTCAGATGACGGCTTTGCCATCGGTGTCGCCTACATCCTTGCAATTCTTGACCAAGGAGAAGTGAGTTCTAGCATTCTTTAGAACTTTTCAGCTGACAAATTGTTAACGTTATTGTTTGTTGTGTGTTCATAGCAATTCGACGGGCTGCATTGGTTTGAAGAGGTGGCTCGCAAGTACAAGTCCGAGGAAGAGGCGTACAACGAGAAACAGGCAGAGCGTGAGGAGCGCAAGCGCGAGCAAGCTGCCAAGAAACTGAAAGAAACGACGGCCGAGCTCATTGACGACGAAGAAGAGGTGCACACACTGCAGCTCACTGCCAAGCGCATCGAGTTGAATCGCCGCGAGTTTGACTTGCTCGATTGGTCTCTCAATGGCGCACGCATTTTCTTCAAGGACTAGCTCCTACTGTCGATAGAAGACGGTGGGTACCGGTATGAAACAGGACCATTCTAAAGTAAGACGATTACAGCTTGGTCTGTGTTTGCTGTGTAACAGTGCACCGCGCAGTTTTGAGATCAACCTGTTGTATGATACAATGTATCATCTTGGCACGGAGAGTGATGCGGACCACTTCTACAGCTGGCAGGTTAGTAAGGGATGACGATAAATATCTAAGCGTCAAGAAGTGAAGCAAACCAGAACGCCTGGTAAAAAAGTGCGCGACGGGCATTATTCTCACGACAATGATCAACATTCACTCCTTCGCTCATTCTGATGTTGCTGAACTGGTAGGAGAAACTGGTAGGAAAAGCGGATGCTTTCGGGATTATGGATTCGGATTGCGGGCTTGCATGTGGAGCTCAATTACGCTCTACATTTTCCACCTCCCCGCTTACGCAATTATGAACTTTTTTAAAACTCTCCCACGAAAACGCTGCTACTGCATGCCACTATTAAGACCATGATCCTGTTGTACAAGTCTGAAAAACGAAAATACCAAGAATGAGGTGACCGGATGTTATACTTGACGCAAGAAGATGCGTCACAATACCCCCAAAGAAGTTGCAGTTGCTCAAAGGTTAGCGCATTCTGGACGAGAGCCTCCAATTCATCGATTCTATGAGCGAGACAGTCAACTCATCGTTAGTTCGGGTAATAGTACAGAGCTCATGTATACAGTATTGCATATCCATACTGCTTGGTGAACAGATCCATGATGCAAATTTTATGAAGTAATGACTGCGCTGCGTAGTAATTGATGATCTTCGTCGACACAAGGAAACGTTCAAACTGGGACTCCTCCTCCAGCAAAAATGGCCTCTCAAACCACAACCGAGGTAATATACGCCGCTTATTCAAAGCAATGTCAGCACATTTATCGACGATCGCACGCACGTAGCGACTCGTTTCTTCAGCCGAGAAACTACAAACACCAGAAACATATCATTAGTGTTTGACAAATTCAATGGCGACGGAAAATTGGACCAGTCAGTACGTGGTAACCACTTGAATTTCGATTCGAAATTGAACCAAGGCTGCATAAAACAAGTTCAACGCTTCCTCGACTTCACCTGAAACAGGAGCTTCCAGCGCTGTAACCGAGCAAGGCAACAAGAGGAATGAGCACCTTTTGGAGTCGCAATAAAGACTGTCGCGTTCTACCGATAATAATCCAGCACTTTTGAAACTGGACTTGTACACGAGCTAATCCGAAAATAAAATTCCGCACATTCGCTTGAACTTTAAGCGTAGATATTGTTGTTAGAATGATCAACCTCATTTGAACATACTCTGCACCGACCTTGAAACGTTGCCGTGTTCGCCACACAAATGCAGTTTCTTTCATCGATCAGCATGTCGATAGGTGGTGGAAGATGTCGCTCGATGAAAAATATTCGCTGCTCGGTACACAGCTCATCTAGAAGCTCGTCCTGTAAGTGTTTGCAGAATTTGGTTAGTACACATGGTGAAATGCAGTTGGCCAGGACTTACTTGTTGTAGGAACTTGATAGAGCACAATACCCGAACCGATATAATTTCCTGCTCCATTTGAAAAACCTTTTGCTTTTTTTGTGGTGGCTCGGATGCTGGATCCGCTTCTGACGCGCTGGCTTCGGTTGAATCTAGAGCGGCGTGAGTAGCTGCATTTAAATTTCCACCGATCATTTCCAAGAGTGAACAGAGATCTTTCCAGTTGGAAGGACCTAGCACGAGCTTGTACTTCGCACTAGGAAGGAGTTTTGCTAGTACTGCCGACATCATATCTTCCTTACTAGAAGCTGCCATCTGACTGATCGACACGATGCTACTCGGATAAAACAAGTCAGCACTTTTGGGATGCAGGATAAAAAACAATCGTACCGCAGTGTGTGCAACCAAACAGCTTGACGTAGGCTGGCACATGCATCGATTATCTCGGTACTTGAGGCTATTGAAGGGTTCAAGCTCATCTTCTTCACATCCCGGAATTGGTGGCAGACGATCGCTTCCAGTGTTTCCAAACTGACGCAATTCAATGCACTTTTAAAAGAGGTCCCATTGACCTGAATCAACTTCTTCCTCCTCAAATCCCACAATGCTGGCCGTGCAATTTGTTGAAGAAACTCTTCGTATCGCGGGGCACTTATAGGATCGTGCGACTTGACATCCTCTAGCGCAGTGTCATCGACTTCTTCTGGGGGCTCATCCCAATTGCAGTTCAGAAATTTATCGCTCATAAAGTAATCGGTGCCCAGAAGACTTTCTTCAGCTGCTATTGCCATGTTTGCAGCAAGCGGGGACAACTGGTTATCTTGCATGCTGCAACTTATTTCTCCCACTATTGTTGCATTTGACAAAGCGTTTCGTGGTTTACTCGTGTCTCCACGACAATTCGATCGATCTACTCCTTTTTTTCCGTGCAACAGCAACGGTGTATCAGATTGAACGAATGCTGGATGAGTTTCTGATGCTGGTGTCTCGAAATTCAATGTTTCCGCAGTCAATTTGGCGAGTCTATCCGTCGTTACAGCATTGTTCCACACCGACGATGTGTCCATTGCTGCCTTCGTCAACGACACATCGGAACGTTGTAGACGCAAATATCTCTCCGCAATAGATACGATCTTGGATGGAGCATCCATGACCTCAGCATCATCTTCTCGCACAAGATCGCAGGGGAGTAAGAGCTGCTGTAACCCCTCACCTCCTTCCATAAGACTGAGAGGTGGACGAACGTCCAGAATTTCTCGTCCCCAGTCACCCTCAAACACGTTCGGTACAGCGATATTCTTCAAGAGAAGTGCTGCCTGAGCATTCACTCTGACCATCTTTTTAAAAAGAGCATTTGACTCATCATGAAGAAAGTGTTCGCCAGACCACGTCGCCTCACACCAGTCGCTCTGTATACGTTGCGGGTAGTTCACAGTGTACAGCTTTATCCCCAGAGTCTCCGGCTGACTCTCTGTCCTGCTAAAAAGTGCTCTTTCTGCAATATTATCCCTTCCTTTCCAGTTAGACCATAGAGTGAGATTATCCGTTGGCTTGCTCCCCTCGTTCGACATCGCATCATTATCGATGGCTACAAGTCTGTCGAGCCAGTCTTCCCCATTGTGCTTGATTAAAGAGTATCCATTGCATATAGTCTCAAGCTGTAAAGAAGGTAAATCCAACATAGTCAAACCACCACTCAGTCTAGCATCCTCCTCTTTCTTCAGTGATTGAATATGATGACTCTCTTCAGTTCTTCCATCTCCTTGCCGTTCACTCCTGATCGACACAGTCAGCACATTTACCCTCCAATAGACCCACCCGCTCTGCTTACCTCGTATCCTCAACCAACCCTAACACCTCGTTTTGCTTCTGAGCTCTTTGCCGCTCTTCAATCTCTTCAGCTTTTTCAAAGACTTGATGCAGTTCGTCGCTGTCTATTCCTGTTACTACAGCTTCTGTGTCATGTTCGGCTTCGGGCAGGATCTTTTCACTGTTGAGAATGGTGTCACAATTGCCTGGCGACTTCCTCTTTGCCCTATTAACCAGCCCATGAGGCCTAACGACGTCTTCTCTCAGCTCTTCGCAGTATTTCGCCATGCTGCCCAGGAGTTCACTCGTTTCAGCGCGTAGTTTCGTGTAGACGGCGGCATCGGAGACTGGCAACGTGTAATCCGGTATTCTGGAGACAGCGTAGCTGCCAGCAGGAGGCTTCATAGGGCAACCGTTGTCTTGCTCAGGGCGCGGCATCTTGCAGAATGATGGTCGCTCCGTTGAAGTTCACCGTTTACTGGAAGTTTGTATGGTGGATGAAGTCGACCATTTTTCGATCTTACTAAGTACGGATCGATCCGTTTAGGGACAAAAGATAAATTGCTATGATGGACGGCATCATGCTCCTGGGCTCGGACCTGGGCTTCGGCATGAACGCGTTCGTGGGCGGCCTCGTGGGGCTTCACGTGCTGGCGTTGGTACGTGTTTATTCTGCTCTTGTGCGTGTGCGTTTTTATCCTGCCTAAAACGAACGTTGCTTTGGACAGTGTTACTGGCTGGCCAAGTTCTTACAGGAAAGCTCGAAGACAGCCAAACACACCTCCATCAAGAAGCGCCAATGAGCAGCATATTGAGCACGGACATATACGATGAGGGAGGGACGTCGAGTATTTTGCAGTGCCGGGAGCTATCAGACATCCAGGAGCTATTAATTTCACTCACTACCAAGAACACGATGTTATCTATCTTCCCATTTCATCGCCTCCTTTTCACACTCTCAGGGTTTACCCCCCCTTATCGACGGCCGCGCATTTCTTGCATCGCCTGGAAACGACCCGTGTAGTATCCAGACTGATACCACGCCATGAGCACGTTCGCTAAGCCGTCGTCTGAGGCTGCTGCGCTGGGAATCGACCCTGGAAACGAAGCAGGGGCGCCAGGCATCCCAGGAAACGGCGTGGGTGGAGGCGGTGGATAGTACGGCAAATGAGGCGGAAAGGACGGTATCTGAGCGCCTGGTCCGTACGGCTGCGGAACTGCAGCAGGATACGCAGCTTGGAACTGAGATTGCAGTTGGGCGTACGCTTGAGCGTAAGCGGCTTGATACAAATCACTAGACGACTGCTGCGGTTGTTGTGGTAGCTGCTGAGGATAACCAAAAGCACCTACTCCAGCAGTATTTGTCCCGTAAACTGCAGCATTCGGTTGGTCATACATTCCTGTCCCTGCCGCGCCAGTGGCAGCAGAAGCCGCAGCGTGGTCGCTCTCGTCGTCATCTTCGTCGTCTTCATCTAGAGAAAGACTTCTACCAGCCTTTTTCCCGTTATATTGCAACGTAGTCTTGTGCTTCCTTCAGAAATACCAATTGATACGGACGATGTGAGTACATGTTGCTCGCTACAATAAAGAGCAGCGGCGTCCTACCTGCCAGCTACGGGCTTTGTAGAGGCAGAGCTCCGCGTTCGCTTCTGGTCAGTCAGTGCTTGTTCAAAGGCCTGTCGTGGATGACCACCAGTAAATGCATGAGACAGAGAGAGAATTGAAACTGATGCCCGTTAGCGTACCCGGACGATAGCCAAGTCGTCCCACTGGTCCTCGAGGCCCTGCTCGCTGCTGCCCTGCGCAGACACAACAACAGACAGCAAGTTAGAGGGTAGCGCCACGAGTAGCAGACAACGCCGCGTCAGTTACATACCATCGACGCCATCCTTGCCGATAAAAGAACGTCAACTAAATTACCGGTACCGGTACATAGAAAAAGTGGCTTTTCTATGCATGCTATCTTTTTCACTTGTCAAGTCCAAGTCAGTGTACCGCGCCACGGTCTCACTCGCTGTCAGCGTCCTCAGCAAAGAGTCTCGAATCGAGTCTAAAGTGTTTTTTTTCTGGTGGTCACTAGCACCTTGTTGCATATCGCGGCGAGAGACACGTGGATCCATTTACCGATGGGTCCAGTCCCGATTTGGACGAAGTGAGTGGTTTCACTCGCCAGCGTAAATTCAGTAACTCGATTCATATCGAGCGAAACCCGTTTGTAGAGTCTTCACTTGGTAGTAGAGAGCGTGCGCCTGGTATTATGGTCAGTTCGTGGACTGCTTCAAGCAGCTTAGCTGAAAGTCATGGGGCAAAGTATTAGCGAGTTCAAGTTTCCCCATAAGAACTTGTGACTGATGCCCACTATGGGTCCAGAAATTCCGTTAGCCCCAACCCACCAACGTCCCTTGGGTACATTTTTTGTCGAGAGTCAGTCGGGAGAGTCGGGCGCTTCACTTTCAATTTTGGAAGACCCATGCGATCCGTTGGTTTCTTCGCGGCGATGCTGCTGGCCGTGGTGGCGTCAGAAGTCACCTTGCTGGATTTCGTTGATAAACAGACGGATGGGAATACCTTAAATGTACCGAATGAGAATACTACGATCACAGTGGACTGCGATGAGCGCAACGCCATCGTTACGGTAGTAAACAACAAGGTTTCATACAAGTGTGAGAATAACAAGAATGGGGATGGCGACCCAAAGGACATGCAGGAAGGCATCCAGAAAATCGAGTTGTTGTCGAACCTGACGCTGGAAATAAATGGTGGAGGCGACAAACCTAAAATACTGTAAGTAGCTGCGCGACTCGAAACACACAAGACAGTTAACTGACAAATTAATGCGCTCAGATATTTCACGGGGAATGACACATCGTCACCGACGATCACACTAAACGGTGACACACTAAATCTCGCTGCGCTTTATAATTTACAGACCCTGTAAGTGACGACAGCTTGGGTGGGCAGTTCTCTGGTTTGAAAACTGACGCAAGTGGCTCATGTGGTGTGTAGGAAGTTTAATCATGTGGTGTTTGAGAAAGAGGTAAAGCTTGACATCCCCTTAAGTTTGACGACCATGTAAGTTTCATCCCTCCGATATGATTAAAATGTGGCGATGATTATAATCTAACGCTGAGCTTTATGGAACAAAAACAGCTCTTTTCTTGACACGAAAATGACGGACTTTTCAATCACAAACTACAACAATGCGGTTAATCTAACCAAAATGTAGGTTCTGCTTTTGTTAACCTTTGGGTTAGTATTGATGCTAACATAACTCGGTCTCGGTATCTGCAGTGAAATTACCGACACAGCTTTTAGTGTCATTCCGAAGTTCTTGTATGAATATGAATATTCCAACACAACCGACATGTACGCCGAGCAGTGGCGTCCAGTTATGACTTATCGATATTAATTCTTACTTTGTGTAATGCAGAACTCTGGACTGGTCGTCCGTCGCCGAAAATACCAATACCAGTATGACACCAATCCAGTATGAATTTCTTAAAGCAAATGTCGTGGAGCGCAATGGGAAAACAGCGAACAACAACGTATCTTGTCGATTCCTACCTTTGGAAGCTATAGGGAATGAAGGGGTTGCAAACTGTAACGTTGAGGATTCGTCTTCAGATTCAAGCAGCTCGAGTGGATGGGAAAACAGCGAACAACAACGTATCTTGTCGATTCCTACCTTTGGAAGCTATAGGGAATGAGGGGGTTGCAAACTGTAACGTTGAGGATTCGTCTTCAGATTCAAGCAGCTCGAGTGTGGCCTCATCTGATGCCAGTAACAGCAGCGCTTCTGACTCCACGCCAACGGAAAGCACAGAGGGCGACAGTAGTGGTGTTTCTACTGGCGCGTTAGTTGCAATTATCGTTGTGGTCGTTGCTGTCGCTCTGGTGCTGGCATTTTTCATCTTGCGGATGCACTTCAAACGCAAAGCGGCAAACGTGAATGCTCACTGCGAGGCGACGACGACTTTAATGAGCAAGGGCGATGCGACTGCCGAGAAAGGCTCATTCATCTCCAATGATGAGTTCCTGCGCAACTTCCGGCTGCCTCAGAGCGACGTGTCGCTTGTCCGCTCTGGTGCTGGCATTTTTCATCTTGCGGATGCACTTCAAACGCAAAGCGGCAAACGTGAATTCTCACTGCGAGGCGACGACGACTTTAATGAGCAAGGGCGATGCGACAGCCGAGAAAGGCTCATTCATCTCCAATGATGAGTTCCTGCGCAACTTTCGGCTGCCTCAGAGCGACGTGTCGCTTGTTAAGTCTGTGGGTACAGGTCGTTTGTGGATGGGCGAGTACAACAGCGAAAAGGTGATTATAAAGCGCGTTGAGTCGGAGGTTACCGACTCTTTCGTGACGAAAGCGCTCATGGCTCAAGCACGCTCGTTCGCAACGATATCACACCCGAACATTACGAACTTAGTGGGCGTCACATGGCTGGCTGGCACAGACTTCGCGGTTGTGACTGAGTTCATGGACAAGGGGAATTTGAAAACTGTGCTCTCGAATACGGACATTGATCTGAATGTGAGTACGAAGCTTCAGATGTGTCTGGATGTGGCACAGGCATTGGCCTACCTGCATGAAACGGAACGAAATCTTTGCGCAAAGAAGCTGTCAAGTCGCAAAGTGCTTGTAAACAGTGCATTGAGCTGCAAACTCAGCTTGTTTACATGCGTACCAAGCTCCACAAAACTCGGTGGGTCGGGCACATTCTCGTACGGCATGGGCGAGGTGGCTTGGCTTGCGCCCGAGATTATTACGCGCTCGTCCCCTATGGATGCGCGGAAGAACAACATGTTTGCTTTTGGCGTCTTGATCAGCGAGATTTTCACGCGAGTGTCACCTTACCAAACACTCATCGAGGAGAAGGGAAATACTCTGTCGGATGTGGAGCTTGTGAATCGTGTTCGGCGTCAGGAGCCGCTGAAACCACACGAGAATCGACCAGGTTTCCTGGAGGCTCCAGCGAGTGTGCGGCAGTTGGTTGAGCAGTGTCTTTTGTACGCACCTATGAGCCGACCAACGGCAAATGACCTTGTGGACGTTCTGCACCGCGCAAAGGAAGCGGCACCGAGTGTGCGGCAGTTGGTTGAGCAGTGTCTTTTGTACGCACCTATGAGCCGACCAACGGCAAAGGACCTTGTGGACGTTCTGCACCGCGCAAAGGAAGCGGCAAACGCCATTTGAAGAGGGGGTGAGTCTATTGGTGAGCGAGGAAATTGGGCGACAGCCGCCGTTCGTGCCGGCTCCCCCAGAGAAGAGTCGCCGTTCTTCGTTTTAGGTGCTGATGGCCCGCTAAGTCGACCAGAAATTGAGGACCTAAAATGAATGTATTTTGTATTTCCCTAGGAGCAGGCGCTGCACACTCAAGTTGCTGTACATGAATTACTGTGCAGTCGGTAAAATGTATCAAATGACCCTAGCTCTACCCGTATCTTTATCATTAGTGTAGCTGTCGTAATAAGCCTCAACTCTTGTCGTGCCTATTTATTTTGCAGGTCAGCCTGGCAACCAGAGTTGTAGCCTTAAGAGAGCTACGAGGAGAAATAGACGATGATGAAATAGGAATCATTGTTGGAACTCATTTTACGTTTAAAGATCATCGTTAGGTTCACTGCCACCAACCTTTATATTCATTTAAAAAACTCAAAACTACGTAGCAAATCATTCGAGCTCTTTTCTTTCTCGTTTTTTCTTCTGCACTCGAAACTCAATTTGCCACTTTCGCATAATCCTGCTCATTTCCAAAAGCAGACGCCTTATACCACTTCACGGCGACTCAACCACAGGTTCTTTCTTCATGTCCGGCATCTCCTCCTTCACATCATCACATTTCTCTCCAATCTCCATCGGTTCCTCCTTGCTCATCGGCGTGAACGGCATCTCGTCAATCAATTTCTCCCTCTTCAATTGAGTCGATGGGATCTCAGTGTCTGGGAACGAGCCGGTCTCAAACAGCTTTTTCGCCTTGTCGCGCGCATCGGCAGCAGCGGCCTCCAGCACCACCGTATCAACCACCGCTTCCTCGTCCAGCTGTGGGAGCGCATACACCGCGTAGAGAATGACGAACGCCAGTACTTCCAGGAACACAATGTTCAAAATGAAGAGAATGGCCGTAGGCACAGCCCAATGATACATCAAGTAGCGCAGCCCCGTGAGCTGCGCAATCACTGTGAGCTTGGCTGCGTAAACCTGCAGCTTGGGCGTGTTAAGCTCGATATCCACTCGCGTCAACGGATACTCGTTGTTCTCCAAGTATCCATTAACAGCAGTCACTCTCAGTGTCTGCGTAGGCTCAGAGAACCCTAACACATACGGCACAAGCCAGAAACCGAGTCGAACCCAACGTACAGGCGCCGGCATGTCATGCAGCGTTACAGGTCGCGCACTGGCCGCCAACTGCCTTATGTCACCTTCCCACAGCGCCGTGAACACCATAAACACACCAAGCTCGGCGTTTCCACGGGTTTCAGGCATCGTAAGTTCTAGAATCACGTCGTACTTGACTCCAGGCACCAGCACTGGCTGCGTGTGGGACTGAAGCTTGGGCATCATCGACTGCCATTGATGCACAGGGTCCTGCAGATCCAGCGACGCAATGGGGACGTTCCGAGCCCCCGAGAGCTCATGACGATCTCCATAGTTAAAGAAAACCTCCTGTTCGTGGAATCTGGATGGGATCACCACGTAGTAGAGCAGTGCGTAGAGCACCGAGGCCGAGGCGAAAAGTATCGAAATGCCAGCGAACACCTGCGCGGCTCGAAAGACCCATAGAAGAAGCAGCTTGGAGTAATCTACGGTCACACGCGTGAGCTCCTCACGCAGTCTTTGACGCTCCGTCTCGTCCTGTAAAATCTCCGTAGCGCTCGTTGGCAGCAGCGCCAGTAGCAGCGTCCACGGGACCCAATTCGCCATCACTTTCGCTTTCTTTTCTCGTTCTGTTTCTTTTGATTTTCTGAGAATTTCATTTTCTATTCTCAGAAATTCAGAAAAGGTTTCTAAGTGGCCCATCTATCTGATCACAATTGAAATGACGTTTCTGAGGGGAATTGTACGCAGCTATCGGCGGCTGGCGGCGACGCTCGTATCGCCCCGGACCTGTCCGATCTGTTTGGATATGGTGCCGGTGCTAGCGTTGCAAGATGTGGAAGACGAAGACGACGAGGCTCACGCGAAGTTGAAGTGTCGACATCGCTTCTGTGCAGGTAGGGAATTAGAAATAGTCAAAAGAGCTACACGAATTGTCGTCTAAAGTATTGACTGTTGCTGTCTTGTAGACTGTATTAGGAAATACGTGGAGATGAAAATCCGAGCGCGAGAAGTGGACGAAGGTAGCGAATGAAGACAAGACGATCAGTTCATGAAGCTTTGCTGACTGTGTTTGGTTTCTTGTTGTAGATCAATTGGTGTGTCCTGTAGTGGACTGCAAAAAGAGTATCCAGGAAGAAGATATGCACAGAATTGTTGGCAATGAGTTAACGAACCAGTTCCGAACAGTGCTCAAGCGCAAACGAGTATGTGACTCGAAAACATTCATTAAATTAAAGACGCTGATTGGTGTTTTTTGTGTTAGGACGAGAAAAATCCGAGTGCGAGGTGGTGTCCAAGACCAGGCTGTGACGAGCTCATTATCTGTGATAGCGCAGCTAATTTCACGTGTCCGTCGTGTGCAACAGTGGGCTGTTTCCGCTGTCGCGGGTACGCGCATAGATTCTGGTTCTGTCGTGGAGAAGAGGACAAGTCGTACTTGGCGTGGGAAGAGTCTGTGGGCAAGCAGAAAGCGGTTCGAGCGTGTCCAACGTGTCAAATACGTATCTGGAAGAACGAAGGCTGCAACCACATGACATGTTCCCACTGTCGCTTTGAATACTGCTGGGTGTGCGAGTGTTTGTGGGATGCAAGTCATTACGCGTGCTATGACCTTCCATTCGTCGGGGCCTCATCTGCTTGGGGACGTCAAATGCAGCGCGTATTAGGCTACGTGGCTATTGTGGTGATTGTGGCTGTGATCTCTGCATTTGGGTTCTATTCTTTTCTTGGTGGCTACATCGTGTTTTGTGCCATTGTACATAGCATGCGTCTAACGCGCCGCATTCCTGAAGAAGTTCATGCCCAGAATTGAGGTACAAAAACTATTTAGGAGTTGTGTTCAGTGAGAACACGATGCATGTGGTAAACGGTTTGAGAACACTTCTGAATGTATTTCATGCTACCAAATCAAATGCACTACACAAGACACATTCGACCCCCCAATTTCCACCTTCAAACGCTCTTCCACCGCTACCAAATCAAATGCACTACACAAGACACATTCGACCCCCCAATTTCCACCTTCAAACGCTCGTACCTTCCACCTTTACGCGTGATATTTGCGGAAAATGTGGCCAGGTAAAACCCACTGATCCCAGTCCTTCTCGTACTTAAGGTAGTGCACGTAGCACGCGTTGGTACGAATCACTTTGAGCACGATAGCATTATAAAGGTCGCCTTTACTGCCCCAACGCGCCATCACAGTCTCATGCACCTCGGGGGTCTTCTTGAGAGCCACTTTCTTCCCCTTCTTGCGCTGGTAGAGAGATGACACAGGCAGAAATTCATCGTAGATGGACTCCCAGTCAGAATAGTGGATCTGCACCAACACCTTCTCTTCCACCACCTTTAGCACCGTGGCCTTGTTACGCTTCTCAAAAACCTGCACGCCAATAGTGTCGAGTGGATCTGCACCAACACCTTCTCTTCCACCACCTTTAGCACCGTGGCCTTGTTACGCTTCTCGAAAACCTGCACGCCAATGGTGTCACCCACCTTTAGACTCAGCGAATCCCAGTGGGTACTTGCTGCCGATGCCTCCGCCTTGTGCTTAGCCAGCGTTTTCTTACTCGCCGCAGCTTCAATAATCTGCTTGGCCTCAGCTGCTTCCTCGCCATTCAGCGCCGCCATCGCCTTGGTTAAAGTCGTACCGTGGGTCGAATTCTTCTTCATATTCAGCTTGGCACTAGAGTCAATACGCACCAGCAAGTGGTCAAGATCCTGCAGCAGCTTCTTCCAATCCCACGAGTCCTCCGTGGGTAAGACCTGCTCCAGTGATAACATACGGCAAGCATGGCGCAGTCCGCGCAACGTGTCCAGCTTACGCAACGTGGCAGTTTCCTTGTTAAGCACCTGGTTATTGGCATGGTAGCTCTCTTCCAGCGCCGACATCACATCGTGGGCAGCATTCCAAAGAATCTCGGCGTGGTTAATCGTCGGAGAGTCTTGCGCCAAAAATGATCGCAAAAAGCCCGTGAGGTTCACGGTATCCACGTGGAAGCGGTGGTATGACAAGCACGCTGTCACGTTCTCACAAGCATGCAGCGTTCCTTCAGGCATGTAGAGAATCTGACCGGGCTTCACGTCCACCCGCCACGCTGGCAAAAATGCAAGCTGAGGCATTTTGTCCAGATCAACGTCGTGGAAATTCACAGATTCGTGAACCGAGTCGAGCTTCGATGCCGCACGGTGCAACATCGTCACACGCTTTGTGCCAATGATAGGAGCGATCGAAATGCCGAGACCACCCGGGTCACAGTGCATACGACTCCTTGTGCTCTTTTGGCCCATGAACAAATACTGCAATGGGTTATCACCACGCACCGCATCCAGCCAGTAGCGAAGCAAGTTGTCGCCCAACACAGGCAGCTCCTTGGATTTGTAGCACAGCAATTGTCCAGCCTTTGGGTCCAGTGGGAATTGCCACTGGTGCAGATAATAGTCCGACTTCTCGTGCTCCCAGTAGTTCTTGACGTAGTAACTCAACGGCAAATACGTCTTGATCGGGTTACGCTCCTCGTAGTTGCGCTCGAGCACCGGTACTTTAACGTCGTGAATGCCGTTCAGAAACGCTGCCGTGTCCAGTTTACCGTCCGGCTTGACCCATCCTTCAGCAAACTTTAGCCAGTCACTATGGCCCTCGAGCAAGAAAGGTTCACCTGCAAAGCGTTTGGCCTGGATTTTCTCCTTGGCAAGGACGTTGTTCACGTTCAGAACCTCCACTTGCTTGAAATACAAGTGTTCCCACTGGGTCGGGATTGTGTACGTCGGGTTAGTAGCCTCGTTCTTGGCCTCTTCCGACTCGTACTTAGTCTCTTCCGCCAATGCAGTCCGAAGAGGTGGAGCTGCCGCTTCCTCAGTCTCTTCAGTAGTCTTGGCGTTACTTTTGGGTCGCTTTCCCTCCGCTCCGGACTCGGAACTTGCGGTTTTCTCCAACGAGCGCTTGCGAGCTCCCTGTTGCTTAGCAAAGATCGACGCCACCTTGTCATCCTTAACTATTTGTGGCTCTACTGACGTCGACGGCTCAGCTTCAGCCTCGGTCGCCTTCACTGCTGCAGCAATCGCCTGTACCTCTGCCACAACCTCTTCCGCAGCAGGTTCAGGAATGGTTCCTCCAAAGAACGGCGGTCGCAGAGGCAGTGGTTGGCCAGTCAGCACTACAGAATCATACTCATAGTCAGCATTATACGTCACCTTTCATGCATTACGTAGTAAGACATTCCTACCTCCCGCAATGCTCCCTTTAAAGTACTCAAGCGCCTTGTCGTTGGCTTTAAGCAGATCCAGCATTCCCTGAATGGCAGACGCAGCGCCAATAGCTCTTGAATCAGGTCACAAATTGTCAGTCAGTCCAAACTGCTCTATAACTCATCACTGGCAACTCACTTTTCCTCCACCAGCTGCGTACGCAACTCGTACGTCTTTTGGCTGAGCGCAGGGAACCCCGCGAGTCCCTCGCTCACCTGCAAGATGACGCGGTCCAGCTGTCCGGTCTCCAGTGGCGCCGAAGTGGCCAGCACGCCCTCGTCCAGCTCCACATGCTGCTCAAACAACTTCGCAGCCGCCTCCATCGCGTCCAATACAATGTAAAGTTAAAAGTCCCAAGCCAGGTTCTCAAGTACTCTAATGACCCTCGAAAGTACGTATTTTATATTTCTGTGTTGTGTACACCAAATATGTCCATCATTCTGATAGTTCCGTCAAAAGCAGCAAGTCAATGGTGGCTCCGGGCGCCAAGAAGCCGTCGAGTTCTCGGTTCGACGCGGAGCTGCACGCCCGCCACGAGGCGCTGAAGCTGGTGGAGGAGAAATTCCGTGACTTTGACGTGGTGTGGGCCAAAGTCCACGGTTTTCCGTGGTGGCCTGGCGTTCTCTTCCACTCTTGGGACGTCGTACGACGCGCTGGTATCCGGACAGACCCGAAGATTGTAGCGGAGTTGGTGGTGCCGCCGCCCGAGAAAGTGGCGGAAGTGGACACTGTGACAGGACAAGAGACGGGCGCTATGCGTCTCCGCCGTCACTGCCTCGTCATGTTCCTAGATAAATTCAACTTTTCAGTCGTGGAGATTGATCCGAGCAACGTCGCGAGCTTCACGGCGCACTACCAATTGCATGAACGCGCGGTGATGGGCACTAAGAATAAGAAGAAGACGGAGTTTCGTCGCGCTCTTGTGAAGGCCACGGAGCTGCTGCATTTGGTACAGAAGAAACAGTAGCAAAAGTTGCTTTGAGAGGATGTTGTTACTAAGTTATTATGCTTTTTTTCTTGTAATTAGGGAAATAAATTTGAGGACGACGACTTGGTGATGCTGGAGGAGCCCAGTTCAGCGGAGAAGAAGCAGCGGATGGAAGAAGTGATGGGAGTTGTGGACGTGGAAGACGGCAGCGGATCACTGGACGACGCGTGGGACGATCCAGAGAACAAGGAAGACGCTGCGTTCAGTATAGAGGAATTGAGCGTTGAGACTGCGGAAGAGAAGAAACCAATGCGCAAAGTCCAGAAGACGAAGAAAGAGAAGGACGCCAAGAAAATTAAAGATGAAGACGAAGATTTCTTGATATTAACGCCGATCAAGCACAGATGGAAAGCACCTGCAAAGGACTTGAAGTCGAGAGCTCGGAAAGCGTCGCGGAAAGAAAGTCAGAACGCAGCTCATGTCATTTCAAGGTCGCCATCACCGATTGATTTGACAAAAAGTCCGAAGAAAAAGTTGTACAGTGACAGAAGTTATGGGTCGGGGAAACCACCCAAGTTCAGGAAAAAGAAGACAGGTGAAGTCGCTGCTGGAAAGAGCACAACAGTTGTTCGTGATAGAATCCTGATAGTAGGCGGTGATGACGACGTTCACATGTCATCAGAGCAAAACGAGCCAACTGGAGATAATAAGGTGGTTGCAGATGAAGTTACAGATATGACGACAGGACAGAAGGATACAAAACCAAGTGATCTCGTGTTGACGCCGCTGTCGTCAATTTGGACGACAACAATATTAGGCGAGCAGAGTGCAGCAGTTGGAACCAAGACACACTTGGCGTACAAGCAAGATTTTGTGTGGGATGACGCTGTGTTTACAGACGAGCTTAGCATTGCTGAAAAGGAAAAAGCTGAGATTGAAAGGAAACAAGTTGAAGACGCTGCTGCTCATGCTGGACTTGGGCGTGAACGCTCGTTAGGCAAGCGGCAGTCGCGGTCTGTCCAACAATCGCAGATCCGTCAGAACTTAATGACAGGAAACTTGGACCCGCATACGATGGTGCAGTGCGCTGCCTACCGCCCCAAAGATTATGTGGAGGATCCGAACAGTCGTAGTCGCGGAGGACCTGCTCTAGACCCCCCATTCCAGGTTGTTGTGCACCCAGATGCTGTATTTGTAGCAGATCTTCACTCGCACCTTGCTACATGTGAAATTATTGGTTTTCTCGGCGGCAAATGGGATGAAGCCTCCAAGACTTTGTACATTCAGGCTGCGTTTCCTTGTCGCTCGCTAGTTATTGATGGCGACGATGGCTCAACGGATGTGGAGATGGATCCAGGAAGTGAAATTGAGCTGCGTGGCATCATTGAAGACGCACAGCTGGAAGTCGTGGGCTGGTATCATTCCCATCCAGCATTTGCACCCGATCCATCCGTTCGAGATATCGAGAATCAAACAAGTTATCAGCAGCTTTTTCAGCGTCCAGGTACAAACAAGGACGGGAGTGGAGAAAAGACGCCGTCAGAGCCGTTTGTCGGTTTGATTGTGGGTACGTATGATACCCGACGAAACACGCCCGTTAGTCTCTTCCGCTACTTTCATACTAGAGGTGAAAAGGTCAGCGGCGGTGCACGGCGTGAAATTTACATGCCTTACGAGTTTATTCCAGGTCGGCGTCATTTCCGAAGCGTGTTGCAGGAAGAAGAGCGAGAACGGACACGATTCTTTCCGCTGTATTCTTCAGTATTGCAACTTTATGATTTACAACTGACATCAACTCAACAGCTACTACCCAAAGATGTTAAGATGGCGTTGAAGCAGAGAAAAGCAATAAAACCGTCACCGACAAGAGAAAAAGCCCAAGGTTCTGTACCGGTACGCAAGCGTAAACAGAGCTCTGAAAATGGTGGGGAAAAGGTACCAGCAAAGAAGGCGAAGGCAAAAAGCACTCGAGGCTCGACGCTCTCAGTTGCAGTGAACCACATCGACTTGACTGGCGAAGAGGAAACAGCAAACCAAGAACTCGTAGATGATGGATCAGTGAAGGAGGCTCGCGAGTTTTCGACGAATGACGGTTTAGTTGAAAAGGTTCAGGCTACTAAGAGCTCTGATAGCACTGCGGCGCAACCTACGCCACCTCAAGCAGCCATTTCGAATGGACCCTCTACTGATGAGAAGAATGCCGAGAATGACTTAGCAGTTTCGGATAGTGCGGCTGTAGAGAGCAGCAGTATGACCGCAGTCGGAAATACAGCAGAAAAGTCCGGAGTCGACAGCGTTGACCGACAAGTTGCGGAAGTCGTCGCGGATGTTGTAATGTCTACGGAGGTTATGAATGATGGTGTCGAATCGCAGAAGAGATCAAGAAAGGGCCAGCATCCGAAGCAGATAAGTGAGAACTATGGCAACTCAGGTGGTGACGATCAAAGCGCAATAGCTAGCACCGTGGACTGCCATGCGACGGCTAGTCCTGCGTCAAATGGCTCTTCAGAGAAAGTCGACGAGCATGAGGATGGAAAAGCAAGTGGTGTTGCACCCACAGTGGAATCGGCAGATCTATCCAGGACCCAGCAATCAGTACCATCTGCAACAAACGTCGAAATGACTCCATCCGCAAGCAGCAGCTCAAATCGAAAAAGGGATCGGAAACCTAGGAAAACGGTAAAGAACAGTAATCGTTCAAGCTCCCCAGCTAGCGATAGACCAGCGTTTGCCAGGTCTCCAAGTCTAGCGAATCCTCCAGCCCAAACGTTGTATGAAGCATTCCAAGCATCTGGGCCTCGACTTCTAAATGGTGCCAGTCATGAAGACAATGTACAACCGTCCAATCAAACTGTGGATCCAAAGCCAGCTAACTCGTTCGGTGAAGAAGATGTGCATTACATTTCCGTTGACGACACCATGGTCATGGATGTAACTAGCCTTGCTAGTCAGCGTTCTGGAGATGGTGAGACTGACAAGGCTTTAGTAAAGGACACGACGAAGAATGACCATATCAACCAAGAAGTCCGGGTTTTAGTGACGTCCTTGGTGGAAAAAGTAGTAGAGACAGTGGCTAAAGCCACGGTTTCTCAAGGTGAACTGATGTCGCAAGAAGGAAAAGAAGGTTTGATCAAGCAAACAGCACCGGTTTCTTCCTCGACTGTGGCGAGCGGGTGTTCTTCGACCATTGATAGGTCTACGGATACGCCAGTAGATGAAATTGTGAAAATGGCAGTCAAAGACAACGCGTTAAAGGTAAACTTAGAGTCAAAGTTGAGAGCTGCTACTGACCCGAAGTTGAGCAATGGAAAACAGCCAAGTACTCAGCTTTTCGGAAGCAATGGTGAGTGCGAAGATATTCAGACGTCTCTGCAGAAAATGACGGTTCATATTGCCAAGTTGAAGGCTTTGGCGGTCACGCCAAGTGAAGCTACGAGTGATATATCAGCTAATACAACTACAGAGACGAAATCCAAGCTCGTAGTAGCTAAACCTGAAGTCACGCAAGACACGTTGACAAGAGAACAAAAACATCTCGCTGCATTGCGAACCAAGTATGGTACGGGCATGAGTGGATGTACAGAGCAGGTGATCACATTAGTGGACTATTATCGCGACTTCGAGCGACGCACCGACCTGAATGAGATCTGGAAAGCACGCACAAGCAAACTGGAAAAGATCGAGAGCTCTCTCTCAGAATACGTCCAATTTTTGAACATTTCTGCTGCCCTCCGCTATGATTTCATCAAGGTATGTAAAGTTTTATTTTTACACCGTGATTTTCGTACTAATTAATCGGTATTTTATTCATTGCAGGACCTCATTTCGTATCTGCGCGAGTCGTGGGCAGCAAGTGACCGGCGAAGATAAAGACCGAACTTTCAACTATCAAGTGAAGAACAAAATGCAAGTAATTTATTTGCAAGGTATTCTTCATTTTGAAATACACAACACGTGAACGTATTTCTCAGAGGTATATCCTGCTCTACCTTGGATTTGTCTTACTACTAACCTAAACAACCCCACCAAACCGCGTTCGTCATGACAGTTCTAACATCATAGCTGCTCCATCATCGCCCAGTTCCCTCGATCGCTGGTTGATCGTTATACCGACTAACTCGCCGCAAAATAGGTCGCACGGGTCCCCGCCGAGAACTCGTCACAGGAGGCACGTTTACTGAACCGTACGGTTCTTGTGAGCGGCCGTAAGAAGGAATCGAGTGCGAGGACCCTGGAGGCTGTGTTAGCACCCCAGGCGGGTCGTGGATGCCGAACTCTTGGCGCTTCCAACGTTTACCAAAACGAAGTCTTTGAGATCGACCAAACACTCCGTCTGGTCCACCTGCATCTTCATGCTGTTCCAGATTTTGATCCGGCAGTGGTGATACTGGAGTCATCATAGGAACGTTGGTTATAGGACGGCTTCGACTGATCTGAGAGACCCTCATGTCGATGCCTGTACTGTCGTTAATGCAAAAGCGTGAGCGTGAGAGATTCTCTTTCTGCCTCATCCAATCTGGTTTCAGTCCACCCGTCACACGACGTGGAGCAGAAGGCTGGGGTGGAACAGGAGGCTGAGGTGGGAGTGTCTGCCTTGGCCTCGATAGCCTGGGAATGGGCGTATTATCTTCTGGAAACCGGTTTTCTACGAGAGACGTCCTTGGTGCCGACGAAATTTGGCGCTGTGGTCGATTTAACGGTGGTTGCCGTCGATTTAACTGAAGACCCCCACGTCCAGGAGATCCGCCGCGCCCGCCACGACGAGCTTGTTGCTGGGTTCGACTATTTGTCTGCCGAGTGGTTGCAGGCATCTTCATTGACGTCTTCGACGCTGGTGGAATATTCTTAATCCACGAACTTTTTATCCATTTAGCAAGGCCCGTAATGCATTTGGGCAAGGCACTCGTACGCCCTGGAGGCCCACGCACCTTGCTCAGATAGTTAATCGTCTTGCCAATGTTCGTGTCGATCACCTGTTGTCTTGCAGGTGTCGGGAGCATGGCGACAATTTTTAAAACATGAAGCAGTTCATCGTCATGCTCCAAACGCTTGCGATTTTTTTCTAGTAAATCGCTTGCATCGCTCTCCTTACTCTCCTCATCTTCGTCATCAAGAACTTCAGTTGCAAACGAGTTCAGTAAATGATTTAAAACCATTAACCCGTCCGTCTCCATAAACCGAATGATAGCGTCGCGGTCTCGAACGTCAGGATTGCCAAGCAAGTCGTACTGTATGGCTATCTTCACGCTACTCGCCTCTGGTCGATCCAATAAATTCAGTATGGAGGCCCGTAAGAGCTCGAAAGCCATAGCGCGTCTCGGCAGTGGCTCCGTCGCTTGGTGAGGCTTTTTATCAATGATATAAAACGGTACAGAGCTTTTCTTCTCCTCCAGCGCTACTGCGTCACCGGCATTGTTAGGTCCTAATTCGCGTATTTCCCGATTCTCCAGCACATCATTCAGGTCTGCCGCTTCATCAGCAACACGCACCACATCCGCCTCGCTAGTCAATTCTAGCGAGTTTTCTACACTGGCAGTACCTAGCGTGCTGCGCATGACTTCTAAAATATTGGGAGCCGGCTCTGCTTCTTGAACTGCATCAGCTTCCACATCCACTTCATCGACTATTACGACTCCATCGTCGTTCATGTTCTCCACCACTGTAACAGACCCTGGTGGAATCTGACGACTTACCGCATCACCATTCACCTCAACCCGTGGTCGTTTCCTTCTACTAGCTACTGTTTCATCTTCATCTGTATAGCCCATGCTTCTCCTTGTTCTGACAGAGCTGTTCCTTGCATGTTTCCGACTTGGTGACGAGAAAAACGGTGACTTAATCAACGCAATCATACCTTCAACAACTGCCGTTTCAGCTACCTCTTCAGTTGAGCCATCCTCATACTCAACACAATAGCGATCTCCAAACGGCAAGAAGCACGTCACCTGGCCACGTATATCTTCATTCATATTACTGTCGTCATTTGAGCCTTCCCGAAGTTGACGCAACTTAACACCCAAATACCGACTCGTTGTGGTGTCACGCACAGGTGGGGGAAAGTCAGCCTGATCGTCATCATGGAGCTCGATATTGGGCGCCGACAGAAACTTCATCACTTCTCCTCTAGCCAGCAATCGGGGCTCACCCCCTCCCGGTACAAACAGCGTATAGCAGTCCAATGCCTCATCGTAGCGTGTGAGCCACCCATGCTCTTCCCCTCCCTTCTTGGGCTGCCTGCGTACCACATGCGAGCCTACAAGGCCAAACGGATCCTTGGTCTCAATGTGCGCCATCTTCCCCCTATGGAAGCGAACGCACACCCACCCAGAGCTCACGCAAAATTCGAGCTCCAGGCAATTGGACCCGCTTACTTATATTATCAAGGACTGAGCTGAATTTTCTCTTTCCTTCTTTTCTCTTTTCCTTTTTCTCTCTTTGAGCTGCCACGTTCTCCTTTAGCCCACACGCCAAAGCTATTTGCTGTTGGGCTTAATAGCGGACGGAAGATGCAGAGCAGCCACCGAGAGTAGAAGGAAACGACGAGGAAACGTTGGCGAGAGCCCGCCCACGCACCGAGTTCCGCGTTTTAACTTATTATTCATCGTGAAAGTCCCGTGTATTTTGACCAATCATTGCTACCTATGTCAACTATTGGTTAAAACCCACCAATTGTATCCATGTTGGACGAAAAGGCGCCGCACAACATGAAGCGAGGAATGGGTCTCCGATGCATTTCACTGTGGTTGGCGTTGCTCTGCTATGTGCACCCTAGGCGTGTATGGGGATTACCGCAGGGTAACACTGCAGCAACGGAGCGATTGGCACTGAATCACGTGCTGGAAGCCGAAATTAACGAGACCACGAAGCTTTTGGAGCTGTACAAGCGTAAGCACGAGCTGCTCGGCCGCACAATCAAGCAGCTTCAAGGCCAAAGCGAGGAAAAAGGGTCGGAATCGGAAGGTACAAAACCTGTCCCAACTATTGTGCAGCGGCGTCGACGATCACGTGAGTCTGCACAGATTTTCAGCGACTGGTTCGAGCCCCAAGGAACGTTTTCACCGCCACGGAATTCACTAACTCAGTTGATCTCTTTTCGCCCTAACGCGTCGCCGGTGAGCAGAAAACAGCAAATGGCAGCACGACGCAAGTCTCGCGTTGATGAAGAGCCACCCACGCAATTCCTGTTGGTACTGGACACGCAGTCCACAGTCATGAGACTCTTCCACCCGACCACATTCGAACTCTTGTGGCAACACGCGCTGAATTTCAAGTCGTCGCCAGGGCGGGAAACGCTTCAAATTGTCGATATGTTCTTCTCTTCTGAGCGCAGTTCACACCTAGCTCTGGTTTCGACGTCAGGAGAGCTTATCCTTTTCAAACTGAGACTTTGGCATGGACGCCGGATTGTCGCGGGTGATCCTCGACGTCTGAAGCCGTTGCGAGACGTGGAAGAAGGTAAACTGCAGTGCGCAGTGGGGCAGGACAGTCTTAAAAATATTGTGCAACCGCCATGGCTGATACAGGCCATTTTTCTTCTAACAACGCCAGGGCCTGGACGATATCTACACGTAGACGTGGAGCGCGTGTTTGGAGCTACACTAAACCACGAATGGCAATATGGTCAAGGCAAAGTGGCTATCGTAGCGCTGTACTATCGCGTGTTTGTGGTCGTGAGCGACAGCTCAGGCGGACACTTGACGTTTTTCAATGGCGAAAACGGAAGTTTTGTGAACGATGTTCATCCACAGGTCAACTCGGATGACGGCGGTGTAGTAGATCTGGATCCGATACAAAGCAGCAGAGGGTTAATTACACTTGTTACACGACGCCGTGTGTTTCTCGTGGACGCAACTGTGTCTCTGCTGGTTCCAGTGGTGTGTGAAGCACCAGGTCGTCACGCGTTCACCAGCTTAGCACCGGACCCCTTGCGCCCCTCTCTATTGTACATTGGAGCTTCGACGGGTCGTGGTTTTGTGTACAAACTGCATAACGTCGGTGCTTGGCGACAGCGCGTTAACACGAGCGAAGGAGCATCACAAGCTCCAGTCATGTGTACTTTGGTAGATCAACTTTTACCACGACGGCCACTATTGCCTGGTTTAGACCACGAAGCACCAGCTATTGTAGAGACCATACCGGGGTTTCTCCTTTTAGCCTCTGGGTGTTGTTTGGTGTTGTATGAATTGTCTGGGAGTAGCGAGGGGGTACATCCAGCATACCTGTCGGAGCGCTCATTGGTAGACTCGGTTGTCCAAGTGCTCCACCCATCTGCTCCACAATTACAAGCATTAGCTCTAAGCGCCGCCAAGGACTTGACAGTGCACCCGACGGGGTTTGCTGTGCTCCTTGCGGTACTTCCTCTACTCGGTAACGCGACAGTGGCGAACCAACGTATGGACATGTTTGAGTCTCACATTCCTCCGCCCGGCACTAACATTGATCTGAGCTGGATTCGCGTGCCTGCCATGATGGTCTGCGCGCTAGCTGCGATGTTTTGGCAGCAAAGGGGTCGACTTTCGTGTTCGACAGGCGGCCGAAGCACTTTCAACGATGCAGAGCTAGCAGGTCTGATAAGCGGTCGAGGAGGACGATTGCCGAGCACGGGCCTGATGAATCGAGGTGGGGTCAACTCGAATCGTAGACCCAGCAACTGGTACTAGCCTGAACTAGCGCGCAAATGTCAGCACCGACAGCCACGTAAGGTCGGGACCGCTAAATTCTCAAAATCACAAACTTTGTTGGTCCACTATACTTAAGTAGTACACATGGGACTCACCCGACAAAGTTTGTCATTTAATGTCCATGAGTGGAGACTTCGTTCCAGTTTACCGTAATGCTCTCGTTCCACCACTATTAGTATAACAATAGTTAGTACATGCAGTCGAAAAAGAAGGGCTAGTGAAGTTCACTGTAGGGCCATAGTCTGCTTTGTCAAGTAAAACGATTTTTTTCGAATAGTGACCGGTCTTGTATTTATTAGTAGTCCCCATACTAAATGTAGAAGTTTTACATAGAAGAGGGTCTACTAATAATAATCCTAGAGACATCCAGCGCTTCATCAAGATCATCGAGGTTGGGTCCACAACAACTCCGCCGTAGCTGATGCTCCACTGCTGTTGAAATTGCCACCCGTAAGCAATGCTTTCATTTTAACCACTGCGATGGGTTCTTGCGAAACCCAGCAGATCGAGCACCACCCGATTCGGGCGTTTCTCGTCAAACTGTTTACATCCTGTTTTCACTGATGGCGGGCGTTGGTTTCCACGCACTGTGTACGACACGCATCTATCAGTCCAAGAGAGATTGTCTTGTTATCACTGGAACCCACTGACAACGGTCTTGTATTTGTAGCGGTCTTTATTTCTTGAACATTCTAAATGACGCCTCAGGTCTTCTATTCGTAAAAATCCGTTAGCTACAAATATGTAATACCGTATTCCTTATGTGCTTACTGACATGCATCTGCATGATTTGAAGCAGCACATCCTCCGGGATAGTGGAAGTGATCTTCGCTAAATGTAACGTTATATTGCAAAAATCACTTAAGTGAATTACCAATCGTCATTTTCTTCGCTATCCTCACTGCAATCTAAGTCGTCGTCAGACGAGAGGTCACTTATGCTATTATCTAATAAGTTGAGCTCTGACAAAAAAGCAATAGCAGCTTCGTCGAGAACATCGATCTCGTTCCGCTCCTCTTGTGCAGCATTTTGAGGCGGAATCGGCGGCAGCAAATGGGCTTTCCAAAACCCTCTCTGAATCGTTGTAGATTGTAGTCCGCTCCAACTCTCATTTATCCATTTGCACACTTGCGAACGGGTCGGAGCTTTCATTTTAAATGCTTTGTCGGTATCGACATATGCCCGTAGCTGATCACGCAGCATATCCACCCAAGCCGTTCGTAAATAGCTCTTGAATGGCTTGTTCCACGCGATATCGGCGGGCTGACACACCGCCGTACATGATGGCGGCACTTTCATTAAATGAACATCAATCTCGCTTGCATAAGCTTCAACTTCGGGCGTCCAATGGCCAGAAAAATCATCAACTAGGAGAAGTACAGGCTGTCGTGGCTGCGGCCGGCCACCAAAGCTACCTTTTAGAAACTCGATTTGTATAGAAGAATTCCACCACGCCGTAGGATTTGCGTACAGTTGCATGCCAGTTTCTTCCATAATAATTTTGGCTTCCTTCCAAACGTGAATACCAAAACCACGTCTGTACTTCCAGTTGGTGGCGTCTCCCCCTTCCACAGTGGAACGCGAACTTTTCATGACGACATAAAGTGGGTACTTGTTGCCGTCGGAATCTGCAAGGAGCATAGCAGTGAACCGCTCTTTATCCTTACCGGCACCTCGTACCCAAACAGACTTTGAACCAGTTTTATTAATTGAGTGTTTTGGCAAGTACTCGAAAAATACACCTAATCGCATTTTAAAACAATAGCAATACTTTAGTGTCACTTAGTACCGGAAATAAAAGTAACCGTACCCGTTTGGTCTGCATTATAAAACTTAGTGACCCGTAACTCCATCATCTTCTGCTGCACATCCACGGCGAAGTTGACTGCAATGGCTTCAGCTTGTGCTAACGACACTTGACCTTGCCTTGTACGTGCGCGGATGCTGAGTTTGTGTCTTTTCATGAACCCTTTTCGCCAGTGCCAAGACGCCTTGAACGGGGAAATATTGTAGTCTTCAGCTGTTTGCAGCGATTGCAGCTCTAGCATTTTGGCGCTCACGGGGGCTCCGTCTTTTCGAAGTACGTTGATCCACTGCACGATTTCTCTTTCAGCATCGGCAGGCAGGATGGTGGCGCACCCAGTCGGGCGGACGTACTTAAGGGATGCCAGTTTGGGGTTGGAACACTGCTTTTCGAGTTTTCCTCGCTCCTTACGCCACTGGTAAATTAATTTGCGCTTCTGCTCTCTGCTACGGCTGTCTAGACCAGCAAAATACTTGTTTAGCGTAGCTTCAACTGTGTTTTCTGCAAAGAAAACAACGATTTCAAGCTTCAGGCTGTTCTTGAAGCAAGTCCGGGTGTGTTTGGGGGCCTTGCGGCCTCTACCACTCACACGACTACGTCCTGGCGGACTTTGCATGCTTGGTTTCTTCGAAGATGGTGCGTCGGGGGTTCCGGCGCGTTGTGAAATTTTAAAATGAAATTTTGTGGTTGTGCTGAACTGTCAGCAAGCACATAAGCAGCGACGGTACGAACACTACTCAATGCTGATTGGCTCATCGCAGCTGTCAGTAAAACGACTCCGTCGGTAAGCACATAAGGAATACGGTATCTCAATGCTGATTGGCTCATCGCAGCTGTCAGTAAAACGACTCCGTCGGTAAGCACATAAGGAATACGGTATAGGCGAGTTGCTGCTTTGAATTTGCTGGATCAATTTGACTAGGATGCCATTTACACTCGAAACGAAATTCAGGAGGAACGTACGCTACAAATGACGCTACACGATGGCAGCACCGCGACTTGCACCCAAGCAGACTTGCCAACAATGCCCAACCGCAAAGGCTAAAATCTCCCATTGTTATTTGAAAGCATCAGACTCCAGATTCGAGGCTCGAGAAAGACGCGCCCTCTGGATCTGCTGAAATTCTCGATTTTCAACAGAAGTTGCGGTGTACCGGTATCAAAGCGATATTATCCATCAACTTTACAAACATCAAGTCAAACAGAATTATGGTAAAACAGAATGCAATTAGCAGGGATGTACCGGTATTATTTATTTTGGCTATAAAATCACCGTTCACGCTAATTAGTCGTATGACCTAAATAGCGTGACAGGTTTTGTAAAAACATTTTTAATACTACTACCGGTAGTAATACATACGGTATTGTATTGTGCTTTCTTCTCAAAATTTCCGTGCGCGGTTCTTCGAATCAATCACCAATCGCGCAAGCTACATGTATGTATACAATCTGTACAGTTACTATTAAGTACGAATGAGATCCTGGGCGATTCCACTAATGACTTGAATTTGTATGTGAGCGATTCGGTGAATGGACGGAACTCACAATAGCCAGCTTTTTGACACCATGGCAGTCGAGTTTGCGAGAGGCCAAAGAGGTATTTTTTGTGATACATGTACTACCTGTGGTGCATTCCAGCAACGTCTCTGTATACCAGCGGCCCTTGACAGGTTTGCGATGCGTCAACTTGCATCGCTGCGATGCTTTGTTCGTATGTAGCATACCGTATCGGAAAGGAGGAGTGCATATTCAATTTGCCAAATTGTAGTTGCTTCGAGGCTCTGATTCTGGCGACACCCAACGGCGATGGATTAACTTACCGGTATGGATAGGCCTTTAGCATCTCTCGACAACCGCATCAAATACCGTGTTCCACATCAGGGGGTCCATCATGGCAGCCAGCCACGCAGCAGCGGCATGAAGCTGCTGCAAGGTGGAAGATACTAGGGTTGAGTAAGTAGCATAATTAGGCACCACATCAACAACAACGGACAGAACTTGCTGTCCATGGGAAGTCACCTGCTCCTGCTGCAATGACGACCCGACCGAAGCAGCTAAATGTTGTCGTCGGCTGCAACCTCAATAACGAGCAGAAACGCTTCGCTGTGGGACGATCACCTAGCCGCTCGCTTTAACATGATATCCTCCTGGGCTTACCGCTCTGTAGACACGCACGGTAACCATCGTTCCAAAACTGGCGCGGCGGAGGGGGGAAACGCGACAACTTTGACGCAAAGCGATGCACGAACAGCTTAGTTTGGCAAGGAAATCCTTGGAAGCTCTACAGCATTCCTCAATTTGTCTTTTTGTGGCCACTTACCCAGTCACACCCAGTCCACTATACCTCGCCATGGCTTTATACGATGACGTGCGCTACTTTGACAAGAGTTGGCTACAGATCAGCGAGGCTCTCCGCACGCGACGCTGGAAGCACGTGGTAGACATCGATCGAATGCTGCGCAACCACCAACCACACGACGTGCTCACTCACGTTGAGCAGAATACCGATTGGTGCGCCAAAACCTTCACGCTTGCGCTTAAAGTGGAGAATATCATCTTCAAAGCCGCAGTTTCACAAGAAAGCTACCTTGATGAGAATACACTTCGTGCGCGTGTGGTGCAGGTATCGCATCGTCTCGTTAACTTGCGCAAACGCAATAATTTGGCCAAGTAAGGAGGCAGCGAGCGTAGTGAAGACTGCAGGAACGTGGTCTTCTTTCTCTATCACACAGAATTCCTCCGTCTCGAGACCCTGTATTAATATAATTTACCTCTCAGAGTCTGTTTGCAAAAACTACAACCAACAGATTTACACAGGCACTTGGGTCAATTTTGGTACCATAGTCGTAGCTTCGAAGCAGCTTGCAAAGTTTGCAAAGTTTCTCACGTACCTGAATCAGGTGCTGATCTCATTCTCAGCACTTGCAGAGTGTAACAATCGCTGCGGGGTGGAGCGCGACTCATCGCCCGTTGCGACTGACGTGCAAACGGCGATTGACGATCTCGGTGGGTCGATTTTACTGGACGAAGGTGAGATAGCCAGATTGGCAGAAGGTTATCGTCAGCTGTGCAAGAAAAGTTATGGATTCTCGAAGTAGGTGATTGAGTTCAATCAGCCAGTACAATACATCGAGCAGTCGCGGATTGCTTTCAATTCGGTCGTTATTCTTGCCTATTTTACATTCTCAAGTCGATAGACACGCCCGCGAATTACGGCACTCCACGTCCGCGATTTAGCGAGTGAAAATATCACCGGTGTCGCACAGAAATAGTATAGGTATCTATTTTCTATTCACCTCATATGCTATGCCCACGAGGGTGCAGTGCTACACAGTTTGAAGCGATATTGTTCGTAGCGAAGCTCTCTCTCGCAGCAATGCTTGCTGGCGGCGCGCCTCGACCTCGTCTCTGGCAGTCGGTTCGACCACATGCACCTCTAAAACGCAGCGACGATTTGTCAAGAGAAAGGCGACGAATTAGCTCACGACAAATGTTAATTCACCTCTTGGACAACTCGGCGGTCGCAACGCAGCGACATGCATTTTTGTAAAAGATGGAAAAGTAGGCATGCGTTTTGTAAAAGATAGAAAATTAGGTACATCCTCCTTTACTCTGCCTTTGTTTGGCAAAGAAGCTGATGCCGCCATTTGAGTTTTAGCTGTCAACTTCAATCCCACTATCTACGTCTTCTTTTTAAAAGCTCGAAAGCATCATGACTCCGACTTTCTCAGACATTCACACCACCACGCAGAAAATGAAGCACGAAACCGCTTTCTTCGTGTCGAACCCCACTGAGTCAGCTGAACCTCCAATGTATTGTGCTCCAACGGGTTTCAGTCCGAACGTGTACGCGTCTACCGATAGCTACAGAGCCAATTGGCACGAGAATGACGCGGTGGTGCAGGGCCGGCGGACACACAACGTCGTCCTCATCGAGCAGATGCTGACCAACCACGCGCCACACGACGTATTGACTCAGATACCTGAGAACGTGAACTGACACTCCAAGACGTTCCAACTGGCCGTCAAGATCGAGCAGCTCATGTTCACCACCGCCATTTCTTGTGAAGACTACTTGAACGAGGACACGCTACGTGTGCGTGTGCAAAACTTGTCCCGTATTCTGATCCTACGGAAGCGTAAGAACACGATTCGGAGAACTTTGTGACGCTGTCGACGAGCTAAAAGTCGATGGGCCGAATCGTGCTAAGGAATCCGTTTTCAGCTAGAGACGAACAGATCACATCGTCAACGGAAACACTGCCGTCGCATTAAAAAGTTGGAGTAGCGTGGACGTACTGTATTTATAGATAATGTAAAATTTGCTTTTGGTAACTGTTAATTAATGTAAATTTTTGGAAGTTTGGTACTGTAGGGAGTTCTGATTTTTGAGGTTGGCAATGTCAACGTCCATGAATACCGGTAAAGTTGCGCGTGCTGTATCCGCGGCGAATATACAGCGAAACAGCAACAGCAACAGCGGTGCGAGAAGGCAAGAGACAGCGCCGAGCTGCGTGGACCACGAATCTGGTCACTATGAATTAAAGTGAAACTGACCCTTCCAAGCTACAGAAGTTGAAACCGGTAATGACCAACGGTCATTCGAGGCCATAATTGTGTCCGCCCTGAAGCGAGATCTTTGAAACCCAATTTCGAAAGTGGAAAAGGTGCGGGAGAAACGCATAGACGCTCCGCTGTTCTTTGCTGCCGCGACGCTAATTTTGAGCTGTGCAGTTCCATTTCTCCTTAGCAAAACGAAAATCTTAAGTTTCTAGCGAGCGGCGCTGGCATCCCATTGCGGCTAGGGGTCGGGTTAATGTAGGTAACATTGACACGAAACAGAGCGAGAAGCGTGTCTATGGCTCGGCTCACAACTCACTTGGATTTTGTAGGTGGTGGGGTGGTGATAACTATTTCACGCGACGCAGTCCAGGATAGCTTTTATCTGTGGAACGCTTGACTGCTTGGCTTTCTTACACCTATGTTTAAAGGTGACCCCTCCACCCGAGCTTGAAAAGCAGCGCTTTGCCCTCTTGCTTCATTTCTATTCCTCCTGGCCGGCTCGGAAGCAACCACCTTTTGGCTCGCCTGGAAGATTAAAATCTCTTTGCAAGCACCTTCTCGCTCGCCGTGCCACAGGCGGCTCGCGCGTTGTAGCCGTCCCAAAACATCGTCCATTTTTCAGTTTCGGTGGTCGCCAAGGTGAAATTCAGAGGTAAATAAATGCCCAACCTTCCCATGAACGGACCTCGATATCCTGCAGCCGTGCGGGACGTTGACAGTGCTGCCTATTTGCGCAACAATGGCGTGCGAATGACTTCTCCGGCAGCAGCATCTTCAGGTCTACCAAACGTCGTGGCGCAAAATCCGACGACTGGCAATTGGCGGCAGGCTGGCGACGAGATGCGCCGGATCCGCTCACGACACGTGCTTCTCATTGAGCGCATGTTGCGCACTCACCAGCCACACGAAGTGCTCACTCAGGTGCCTGAGAACCTCGACTGGCACTCCAAAACGTTCCAGTTGGCCATCAAGATTGAGCGCCTCATGTTTACGACCGCCACGTCGCGCGAAAACTACTTGAATGAGAACACGCTGCGCTCGCGTGTGCAACTTCTGTCGCGCGGCACTCCAAAACGTTCCAGTTGGCCATCAAGATTGAGCGCCTCATGTTTACGACCGCCACGTCACGGGAAAACTACTTGAATGAGAACACGCTGCGCTCGCGTGTGCAACTTCTTTCGCGGCACCTCGTGCGGCTAAGGAAACGGAAGAATGCAATGGCGGCGCACGAGACACAAGTCTAGAAGTCGGAGACGTTCATGTGCAGGATGGTGATGACATTTTGAATGGATGGATAGTAAAGTTTGAAAGCAGTTTAGATCTGCACGTATTTAAAAGTAAGGTTAGGAGTTTAAAATGTATTTTTTTGCCTGTGGCGTCCAAAATTTCGTCTGAGTCTGGCACTCAGCTATTAATAGTAACTCAACTTGTATACTCAGCAAAAGAATAAATCTTGTCAGTCTGTCAACTGGTCTGGAGTTTTGCCAGTTATAACCGAAATGCAACATAGTTTGGATTATATTTTGTCAATAGGAATGTTGGACAAGAATTATTAATAGGCTAATTTGCGAATCAACAAGTGAAGAAGTGATCGCGATAAAAATAGTGGTGGTATTATGAATAATCTGGGGCTATTCGAAGGACTTTCGTCTATGGTGCTGCTGAGGACCGAGGTGGTAGTCGTCGAGCCGAAACCTAGCCTGGTGTTGATAATGACCCATGGACCTGCAAACGATTTTAGCGGGGTGCGCTCCTGAAGGAGTCATGTAGTGGAAAATGGAATGTGACTAACGCTATCGCTGTTCCAGGCATCTAGCGCCTCTGGTAGAGTCATGTGGAAGCGACAGATAGCAAACCAACAGTCCAGAGAGGGATTTGACAGTGGAGGTGACGCTACAAAGGCTCGAATTTCTCTACCCTCGGGCGAGCAGATCCACGACATGTACGTAGTGCTAGCTCTCCTCCTATAGTCCTCTCAATTTACTATCGTTTCTGTTGAGTAGAAGCAAACTGTACCAGAAGCGCTGTATTAAGGATGAACAACATTCAGCACAACGCATTAGTCAGGAGAAAGCTCGCTCGGCTCGCGAGATGCGACCAAGAATGACTGAGCGGCAGCCTCTAGACCCTGAACATCTCCTAGCTCGAAAGCTCACCGTAGTGCCTGATGCTATATACAATACCGACTGCGGCACCAAGAAGGTTGGTGACCTCACAATTCTGTATTGTGCTGGTTAGAGTATGACCGATCTTAATTCTTTCATGTTGCAGACTCTACATCAAAGTGCTGAGGACGCATCTAATACGTGTCGAGGGGTGTTCAGTTCTACAAAAGACCGTTTTGCAAGTACAGCAGCATATCGTTCATCTACATTTGCTAGCGTAGTCAAAGAACCCTACGCGGACCCACAAGCTGTGGGGCCTGGTACTTATCGAGCCCCTCGCCGTGCAATTCATATCAAGAAGAAGCAAACCCCCACACCGACGTATATCAGTAAGTCTGCACGGTTTGAGGAAGCCAACGCTCAAGTATCCGCTGTTTTGGCATTAGCGAGTCCTACCAACTCACCAAATGAAAGAGTTTACAACCTGGACAGCAGTCCTCGCGGTGCTGGGGGATGTGGTCGCTCGTCTCCTGACAAAGTGCGCGGTCTGGTGTTGTCTACTACTCCTCGCTTCAAATCAGACGTGTTCCCAGGTACAGAACAGCTTTCTTTACTGTAGACTGTAGTTGACTGTATTGATGGTGCCATGGGAGCAGAACGCTATGTATCCTCTAAGCAGCACCGTATTCAGGATGACGCACCCGACCGCTTCTACGATGTCAGTCCTTCGTGCAAGGTTTGTCCTCTCAATACTTTTGCTGCTGTTCTAGAGCAAAGGTTAACTCTAATTCACGTGCAGTTTTCAGTGAGTGCAGCAGTGGCCAGCACCAGCTTTAAATGTTCTGCAATGCAGTCACGTGCAAGTCGTTTATCTTCGGTGCGTGTTTCGCGAATTCTTCACCGCTGCGTGATTTAATCGTTTTGCCTATGACAGGAAGCCGCAATGGTCCACAATACGCCAAACTTTCCGATCCTGACCAGCGCCACTCAAGAAACAGTTGGACCAGGTGCATATACCCCCATATCCAAACCCAGACCGCTCGAGGACGCCAACTTCATTATGATGCCACAGCATGTACGTTGCCTTTTTAAACTTGTGTAACGTCACCACCTAACACTAAATTGTTAACTCCAGATGGATCGCTTCGGTTTACCCAACGCCAAGACGGGATTCATTGAGGCTCGTTTCCGCCGCTTCGCCGTGGCCCCCGAGCCGCCAATAAACTCACACCGCCCGACGCCTAAGCCGATGACTAAATAGCAACAACAACAAAAGCCCTTCAAAATCATTAAGTTGAAGTAGTTAATTTCAGCGAATAAACGCCTATTTCAATTATCCACCAATCCCCATCTTTCCGTCTTCTTATTGGTAGAAAATACTCTGTTTTCTGTGGCGTAGGAAGGACACAACTCGAGACACCATGGCGGCTAACAAGCTCTGGAAGACGGCGCCCACCAAGCTGTTCAAGACCATCAAGCCCATCGTGCACTGGGGATTCGTGCCACTCGTCGTGTATATCGCGCTTAAGCAGGAACCGGACCTCACGTACGTCCTTATTCCCCATATTTCTAACCCTTTAAAAACGTGAAACTTATTATTTCCACAGTTTGCTGCAGATTATCAACCCATTCGCAGCCCCGGTTGAGCCTCCAATGATGTAGAGCAAGACTAAATTTTCAGTTTTAGAAACCTGGAATGGGCCAAAATTGAATTTTAGGGTCGAGATTGGCTTCACTATGGCTTAATCATCTCTTGTTGTTTTTTTACCTCTTTTTCTGGTCTTCAAGCTGCTTTTGTTGTTGTGTAGCATTGAAAATGGTGAGAAGTTAGCACTTCCAGATGCGGCACGTGTTGTCCTTCGAGCCTGAAATTGACAAGTTGCAAGTTATTAAGTTGCTCGAGAACAAAGCAAGAACAAACTGTTACGAACCTGTGATGATTGTGTCACCTTCATAGTTGAAGGCGCAACTGAAGATCTCGTCCGTGTGACCCTCGAGCATCTGCAGACAGTCGCCCGTCTCAACTTCCCAAAGTCGCGCTACTTTATCGCTGCTGGCTGTGAGCACCTTGGAGCCTTGTGGATTAAAGCAAACTTTGGAGATTTCAGCCTCGTGGCCGATCAGAATAGCTTGACACGCCCCCGTCATGGTGTTGTAGATGCGGGATGTGCCATCTGCTGACGCTGTCACGAGTTTGGAACCCGTGGCGTTGAAGCTCACGTCCAGAATTTCATCATTGTGGCCTCTCAGAGTCTGGACATTCTGGCCGGAAGCGACGTCCCAGATTTTGCACGTGCGGTCAATAGAGCCACTGATACACAACTCGCCCGTGTAGTTGAACTGCGTGCTCGAGATCTCGCCGTGGTGGCCCGCGAGTGTGTGGATACAGCGACCACTTTTCACGTCCCAGACTTTCACCGTATGGTCGAACGAGCCTGTGATGATCCGCTCACCCTGTGTATCGAAGTTCAAGCTCACAATTTCGGCAGTGTGACCAAACAACGTGTGCAGCTCCTGTCCGGTCTCCACATCCCAGAGTTTTGCTGTGTTGTCCATGGACCCCGTACCAATGACTGTCCCCTGTGGATTGAAGGCCAGACAGACGATCTCCGTCGAGTGGCCCCGGAATGTGTGATAGAGCTGACCCGTCTCAGCGCTCCACAACTTGCACGTCTTGTCAAACGACCCTGTGATGATCTTGTCCCTACAAGTGGACAATATAGTATATCCAAGTCTGTTAGCTAGACTAGTTAAAGGTATTAGTTTAGCTCACAACACCCACCCGTAAGGATTGTTGAAAGCGATAGCGTAGACGACGTTCTTATGACCTTCTAATGTCAATAGCTCGTCACCAGTCTGTGTATCCCACACCTTACAGGTGCGATCGTAGCTTCCGGTAATGAACCTGAAACACTCATTGACGAAAAGTCAGCTTTGATCCAGCTTTAAAGTTCCCAGCTAGCTTAAATATTGTACTTGTCTCCAGATTTGTTGAATGCACAATTGGTCAAAGGCAGAATATGAGCCCGCAAGATCTTGAATAGGTAGAAATCATTACTGTCGTTCACTTCGAGTTTTTCAATCAGTTCTAGGCCACCATAAGTTTAGAAACTCCACAGAAAATTATTTTGCCAAAACGAGAAATTCTCACTATAGATGAGACGACGAAGTTGCGGTTTGCGGGACTCGGAGATCAATGGCTCTTCAAACACGATTTGGTTCACCAACACTTCAATGTCCGACCTGAAATTGACAATATTACACTTTCTCATCAGTTTTCACACTTGTTTCTTCCGAAAATATCAATAATCATACTCTGCCGTAAGGTGCAACAAGTCGATCTCCTTCATCTCGCGTGTGCCGTCACGCAATTCATATTCGAGGATGATTCCCGGCGGGTAATAACGCAACAGGAATCGCTTGAGCTTCATGGTGGTGACTTCTGGCTAATGTCGATAAATAAAGATCCGCTCGCGATCCTTCCAAAGGATGTCGTTAGTGGCGACCCTTGAAGTCGTGGTGTTTGATACATTAAATCGAGACGAACATGGCTACATGTAAGCTGTTTTCAAAATATGCTGTCGAGGTGAAATAATTCACTTTCAGGTCCAAAATGTAAAAATGAGGGAAACAAATCCAGTTAGTTTGATATCGAATTTGAGAGATAAGACGCAAATGTAATCACTCGCCAGGGTTGACCGCAAGGCCTCGCTGGCTAGCCGCTCGCTGGATACCAGTGCTTTCAGAGTACGATTCGTCTCCTCTGACTGGAGTCGTGCGTGGTACTGCGCTGCCGCCAATTCCGCCCTGAAAAGACGCCTAAAATGATCTAAAAGTACAAATGCAAATTATCCGTTTTAGAGAATCTGCTCTAAAATTGGTTTAAATTACCACGTGGTAATTTACCATTCTCTAGTTAGACCAAGTAAATGTCGTCCGTGTTTCGGAGCCATTCAAACTACACACAGCAGAGACCAACCTCCATTCCGCATTCTACTATGGAGCACGATGGCTACAACTACTACTGCCAGCGCAAGGTTGAGGCGACCAACAGCCAGTACTGGTTCTGTGCTCGTCATCGAGCCAGATGCAAGGCTCGTCTAATTGTCCGGACGGGTTTGTCAGGGTGCGCAACGATAATACGTGCCGGGAAGAGATGGCGCAAGATATCATCGATGTCCGCCGTGAGATGCGACTCGCGCTACAGTCGTCCTGCCTTGCAAACCTCTCTCTACCACCTGGAATGGTGGGAGAGCAGGCGACGACTAGCCTTCGACACGAATACCCAGAAGCTTCACTGAAAACGATCGCTAGGCAGACCGCAATTTAATAATCAAGTACGCACGAGCTCAAGTCACTGGAGGCGACGCCCATCGAAAGCGTTCCCTTGCGCAGCGTGGGTCAAGACGACGTAAGGCCGTTCCTCCAGTTTAATGTTGTCCACACTGTCGGGTTTGGACAACATCGGTTTGTAGGATTTGGCCACCCAGATCTCATCTGGTTTCTCCTCTACTCGGGCACTGCTATCTACATCGTTTCGTTTTCGTTTTTCAGTAAGGACACTGATGTCACTTAGTTCTATCCACTAACGACTTCCTATGTTCGTTCCACAGAACGCCTCTGTGTCATCCCGCAGCCACCAACAAGCTGGGACCTAATAGCCCTCAACCTGCGTCGTCTCCCCTCCTTACGGCGGTGCGACCTCTTCCTCTCTGTCCATCCGTCCCAAAAAATGCTCATACAGTGCTCCACATCGCCACTTGCAATATCCACCAATGGGCTCCATATTGCTGATGTGAGTAAAGCGTCTGTCAGCTGCGTTTGGTTGCTACGCTGCGTGTCCATTGCTTCGTTGGCCATCATGTCTGCCATTTTGTTGTTGTTTCGAAGTTGATGTTGCCATGACAGCACCTTCACTCGTGCCATGCCCCGCCTGAATCTCCAGTATAGCGGCTTAAGATGTGCTGCCATCGGCGGCTTTCGCGTTCTGTGCTTCCTGATGATCATGGCGCTGTCCACGATCACGGGGACGGGCGACTAACCATGTTTCGCGCACCCTTGAGTCCTACCAACAGCCCCAGGTTCTCGGTCATGTTGTTTGTTGTTGTCTTAGCCGCGTACGACATGCTGTCAGCACAAATTAATTGGTATGTCCCTGCGTGTAGTGTCAGTCGTACCACAACTGCTCCTGCCCCTCCCGGGCCGGGGTTACAACGGGGCCCTCCATAGAAGAACAGCAAGTATTGGCAGTTGTGGTTCGTTTCCGTGACAGGTTGATATGTGCCCTGCCAGGGCTGCACAAACACTTGTCATAACACTGTTACCGCTGTCTCTCGAGCCACTGCTATCTACATCGATGGGACGTTCATGATGGCCCCCAAGCCGTTTACCCAGTGTCTGATCGTGATGGTGCGTGATCCTGGTGTGGAACTCTACGTACCGGTAATGTATGTTGTCGTGGACTCCAAGCATCAAGACCGTACTAGTATGCGCTAAAGTGCATCATCATAAGAACCCGTGGTTGAGTTATAGTGCCGATCTTTGGAACGTCAACAGTATGGCGGACGCGGTTATTGACTTGTAGAACCAAGCGAATAACCCCCTTGAGCGCTACAATCGAACATTCGGAGGGTTATTCTCGGTAAATCACCCCAGCCTACACGCATCGTCGATTCTACGAAGGCAGACTCCCGCCGCTACGTGCAGATGATCGACAGTATAAAACAAAATCGTCGCCAGCCACCCGCGTATGCTCAGTACATCGAGACTCGTATCCCGGTCGGCTACGCTCAATTTGAGTGAGAATGCGGTCATTTTTATGGTATCCGGTTAACCTTCCGACAATAGAACGCCCTTTTTAAAATGACAATTTTGCAACCAACAGTGCCTCTGCACGACAAAAGCAGCCCCTCGCCGGGCCTAAAGGCTATTATGCTCTAAAAACCGATCTAAAAACGGCGCGATACCTATGCATCTTGCGGTATTATTAGTAATTTTAGATCATTTTAGGTGCATTTTTAGGAACGTTTTCTCCCTACCATGCTCTCATCGGGCGTTCAACTTGTTTAAGCATGTGCGAGCCTTCTGTAGTTGCTGAAGTTCTTCTTCAAGCTCAATCGCATGCTTGCGAAGGTACAATAGCTCGACCCGCTTGCTCTGCTGTAGACGTGTTGATGAGCTCAGGTTGTACCTCTTTTTTCGCCTAAATCTTTTCCTGGTTGTAGTGAAGTCGGCGGCCTAAAGAGCGCACTGATGTGATCAAATTCGAACGTGTCGATGAACGCGAACACCTCCCCCAACGTGCTTGAGTGGTCATTCTCGCTTGCTAAATTACTCATCCTCTGTCAACTTCGGCAGAACCCTGCAATAATGAAAATTATGCGAAGACACAACGAGGGCTATTTGACCAAGCAATCACTACCAAAATAACAAAGTACTGCCTTTCGCTAAATCCTAGTGGGCTAATCGATGACCTTACCTCATATTGCAGATTAACATGTAAATGACATAATATGTCATTTTATATACCGCCTTTTTTTAAAGCTAATATGGGTATTTAGTTGTAATGGTCAACCAATGGGAGCATCCCATTTTTACGCGTCATTTGGAAGCGGGCAACTTTTGTTATAATGGGTTGAAGTAGCGGGAGAATTTATCTTACGGCTCTCAATATCTTACGGTTCTCACAGGTCCAAGATGCCGAAGGGGAGAACACGAATCCACGGACCTGGGCGGAAACCGATCAAGCACGACTGCACCGCAGTCTCAAACTACAAGAAGCTGGAGGCTATTAATTGGCACCGCGAGCACGGAATGGCGTCAACACTGCACCGCTTTTTTGGACACATCGCACCCGTAAAGCAGAAAACGATCCGTAACCAAATTCACATGTGGACCAAACAGCGTGAGATGCTGGAGGAAGCCTTTCAAACCGCAAGGAATGGTGCGAAGCAGAAAAATTGCTCTGCTGGGGTTGCCACGTCACTTCCTGCAGACGCTGAGCAAGATATAGTTCTGTATATGTGCACTTTTGCTACGTATTTTTCTTTTGAAGCTTATCATCTTGTATTTTTTATTTGTGTGTGCGCTAGCTGGGTAAATGATTTAAGAAATGACGGAATACCCATTTCAACTGTGATGTTACAGCTTCAAGCGTTAGATGTGGCAAAATAATACCGAATTCTACATTTTGCAGCAAGTAGTACCTGGCAGAGTCTATTTCGTCGCCGCCATCGACTTTTTATGCGGTGCCGAACCAGACAGGGCCAAATTGCATCTGGTGAGGCCAATCAGATTGCTGCCGATTTCGCTATCAAAGTTCGAGCTAACATGCTGGAGCTAAGCGTGACCAAGGTGTATATTGCGGACCAGACTGCGGTCCTGTATGAGTATCTTCCTAAAAAACGCTCAGTCGCCGAGGAGACAAAACCATATGGGTCCCGACGGAACAAATAAAAACAGCGCCTAACAGCAATGCTATTGGGCACTTGTAAATGCTCGTGGGCGCCATGGATTTGGCGTAAACATTTGGAAGAAAATTGAGCCGCTACAAACTGAAACATCGATGCCAATTTACGGCAACACAAAAGGGTGGTTGAATAACGATCTAGTGCTAAAATTTCTAAAACATTATGTTTCTGACAATGAAAACTCTGGCAATAAAAAGTTGCTACTTGTGGACAACTTCAGCGGGCATTGGACTGCTAAAGTCGAGGCATATGCAAAAAAACTGAATGTGGTTCTCGAACCGGTACCGCCAGGCTGCACAGCGGTGTGTCAGCCTGCCGACATAGCATGGATGAATCAACTAAAGGACAGCCTCCGACGTCAATGGATACGCTCCATCCCCGCATTCCCGACAAGCCATTTAAAATGAGAGCACCAGATCGGGTCATCATGGCGCGATGGATAAAATCTGTGTGAAATGACATGCCGCCATCAACAATCCGCAATGGCTTTCGCAAAGCTGTCTTTATTGAACGTGATTCGTATGCCAGAAGAGAGCCACCAGTACCCCAAGAAGAAGACGACGATGACGATGATGGTGTTGTGCAGCTAGAAGAGAGCAACCTTCTCGATCTCGACGTTGGCGTGATAGACGCTGACGACGACTTGTTTAATTTTAACTGAGAACTGAGGTCTCGCTCCTCTTGGTACGTGCCTGCTAGCTGGCTCTCGAGTCCTTACTTGATTTATGGCTTGTCTCTACTGCTTCAAGCCCATCATCGTCTGCATGTCTAACTTGACCACGTCTGATGTAGTGCAGGTTGTACCAACACGTCCCCTTCAAGTAGATCTCGCCAGTGACAGTGGCCGCGGTGAGAGTAGTATCGGCGGTTCTAGGTACTTGAGCGTTGGACGCCGCTGTGATCGGGGACAACCCGAGCTCGGCCCTGTCGAACAAGCCTCACTACCTACCTCATATCCTCTCGTTCTAACAGATTAAGAGTCTTGCTGCTATATATTATATTTGTATATATGAGTAATTGAAAAAAGCTAGTCAAAAGGGTTGCGCACCCATGCGTGATACCAGGATACACAGTGCGGTACAATGCTTTAGAACGACTAAGCGCTTTAGGCTTGACTTTGCGCGGGTTCGAGATGGTTGGACATGATTACGTCCATAAGATTAGCTGTGGTACTGTATCGATCATGTCCTAAGTGAGCGCCAATATGTATTTTTAACGTGACGTGAAGCAATGTGAAACTCGAGGATTCCACCGAGTTTCTCTCTTCAATGTACTCCTCAGACGTTGATGCTGCTAATCAATGAAGGCAGCAGCTACTAATGGTGGCATTGGTTGCACATGTCCTAAGCGAATGCCAATATGCATTCAAATAGTGGCGTTTAGTTAGTGTTAACACGAGATATTCCTGAAAACTAGTAATTATAATTGCATTTAGAGAGTGGACAGGCGGGATTTCCGACCCATCGCCTGGACAAGTTTTGTTTTCCTTTTCCCATCGAATGCTCCCTGATTTCCCTATGTACTCCGACAGGGCTACATGACAAAATGTACCGTATACATGCAACTTCGGTAAGTCTCCAACGTGTAACTGCATCCATTCCAGCTGACTGCATCGTTCCAGCGGAAAGCTTACTCCACTGGACCGTTTTAGCGGATTTGCAGTACGTAGCCGTAGTTTTTTTCGAGACCCACCCATTCCGTCCGACTGATTTGTGCTGGTCACTTTGGTTGGGTTTTACTAAAATCACAACAAACTTTTTTTTAAAAAAGTGGTCCGGTTTGTCGTTTGTTTTTTATTTCTGGTATGACAAACGGTTGCTACGTGGATTGCCATTCACTGGGAACCTCTATTAAGACTTTATATCGCAATGTGTAAAAGAAGCAAGCGTGCATTTAGTTGTAGAGGAGTACTGCAAAACAATGAAAAATATATCAAGACCTGCCACGAGCTTCTCCGAAAAGTCTGAGTTACCTTAAAAAATCCTCAACAAACTATCGTCGACTCTCTTCGTCCATGCCACAATACATCGAGGCTACGCTTTGATTTGAGGCCAGGAGATTGATGAAGCGACGCGTCCCGCAACACCAACCACATCGGCAAACGTCTTGATTGCCACATCCGCACGGGACAGCTGTCCATCCTTTCGCTGGTTTGTCTAACGAGACTTGCATCTGCGAGGGTCTTGTGAGCCTCCGCAAGATGAAGGATGGCCTCTGTCATCTTCTACCCTGTGCTCTTCTGACGCTTGGGCGGAGGTTTCTTACTACGATGACGTGAGTTCTCGTTCGTTCGTTGAGTCTCGCTGTATCCATGATCATCATGTTCGTAAGCACTGCCCTCAACGTCAAACTGGGATGTTCTTTCAGTGTTACCTTCCATGTTATTATGGCTCCGCTGGGGTGTTAAGCGGGTTCGTTGGGGTGTTTTTGGGTATCTCCGAGGTGTTGACCCGCGATCGGACTCCCTATCGCTCTCAGAATCATTCGCTCCGCTCTTTGGGGCGGTGGTGACTGGGGACCTTATTATTGATATGTCATGTATGCCGCGTGCGCTCCTGTAGCCGTCATCTGAGAGAAGACTCTATCCAGCTCATCGTACATGAGCAATGCGCGGGTTCGAAAATCCTTGGCTTGGGGATGCACAGTGATGACGTCTTCCCAGACTGAATCCGTGCAGTAAGTTGGTCCGATCGAGGATCACAGCCAAAACCACTGTTTTTTTCATTGCGGAATAAGCCTTATACTTTTCTTGAGTTCTGTGAGCTTACTCTGAAGATGCTTCCGGCTGATATGTTGGTCTTCACTCTCATATTGATTAAAGTCGCTCTCAATCTTAGTCCAAATAGGTTTCTTGAATGTGCCCTCAATCGAAGCTCCAAGCCGAACTACTTGGTCGAGGACAGCCAAAATGAGACGTTCCGTAGATCGATCGTCCCACGTAAAGCCCATGTCGACCTGAAAGTGCCAAGAAGAAAACTGAGGGAATTCCCAAGGTGTTATGATGGTCAAACAAAATTTTCAGGACAGAAGTGTATGCAGGTGTTGAAAATGGTTGGTTTCAACTGAAGCTCAACAACGTCTATCTCTCTTCTTGTGCGACGTTGCTGGGCGCCATTAAACATGGATGGCCATTTAACCCTAATGGGTATTTCGATGAACATCTGCATACGTTTCTCAAACACTTCTTTTTTGTGTGAGTAACACCTTGGAATTTCAAGTTTCATTTGTCAGCGCCTACACATGAACGGAGAAGAACGCGATGCAAGACAAGAAGTAAGTGAAGATAATGGGGCGGATGAAGATCAAGAACATGATGCGCTTGTTGTTGGCGTCATTCCCTTGATCACTTCGTATTTGAAAAAATTATATGCCATGGAAGAATGTCGAACATCAATATTGCGTGGAGCAGGAGTGTTGCAAAAAATAGATAACATCTTATTTGGGTACAGAAAGTTCTTATTTAATAATCTATTGTCCGAGTGCGAAATACCTCAAAAAATTATCTTACCATGAGGAGGGGGTCGGTTTGTATTGCCTGTGACAGCGTTCATGATGCCATCTTATCTGAATAATCTATTTGACCACTGCCAGTTATTCGAGTTTTTTATTTCGAGATTTCGTTTTCGGCAGATAGCCGAACTATCTATTTTTTATTACACTGCTACCAAGAACTCCTTCACAGCAGAAGTCCTGTTCGCTTTTACGAGGTTGCTCGCATGTCGGTGCATACGTTTTGCAAACTGCTGGGCGAGCTGACTTCGACTGAGCAACTGCCGTCTACGCAAGACATTTGTTCAGGTGAGCGTATGGTCCTTTTCCTGTAGGTTTTAACGGAGAATACAAATCGAGCAGCTCAAGAGCGATGGCATTATGACCCCAGTACCATCACAGCTATAGTCCGACAATGTATCGTTGCGGTGCGTGCATCTTGTACAAAATATGTGGCTTTACCTGATACAACCACACCCGAAAATATTCGAGTGTAGGGGAACTGCTTCCCGTACTTCCGCAACTGCATCGGTGCTTTAGACGGAACGCACGTACCTGCTACTATGCCAGTTGCCGAAAGGGGACAGTTCAGAAATACTGCGTTCTTTAGAACACGTCCGTCGATCTGTACACAACGGACGGGTTCTAAAGAACGCAGTATTTCACGACTTCTACATACCCGAGAGTGAGTTTTCTACGTTTGTGGCATCTTAACTTAATATGCTAACGGTAACGTGGTGTGGTTTAGGCAAATATTACTTAGGAGACGCTGGATACGCATTAAACAGATACACGTTGACGCCGTATCGAGGAACAAGTTACCATTTCAAAGAGTTTGGCAACGAGTTGCAGAAGCAAACAAACAAAAGAAGAGATTTTCAATCTACGACTTCAACTCTTCGCAATGTCATCGATACGCATTAAACAGATACACGTTGACGCCGTATCGAGGAACAAGTTACCATTTCAAAGAGTTAGGCAACGAGTTGCAGAAGCAAACAAACAAAGGAAGAGATTTTCAATCTACGACTTCAACTCTTCGCAATGTCATAGAACGAGCATTTGGCTCGGTGAAAAAGAAGTTTCCGATCCTGCAAAGCATGCTCAACTACGACTTTGATATTCAAATCGGGATGGTCCAGTCCACCACTTTCTTCCACAACTTCATACGGATTCATCATGACGCCTTTGCCGACAAGGAACGACAGATGTCGTTAGAAACTGACGGCGAGGATGATGAGGACAGCGCCCACATAACCTCTCAAGAACCAGATGATAGTGCAAAATAAAAGCTCAGATACAAGATATTAAGCGAAATGTGGAGAGGCTACGTCGTGCACCTCGCAGGCCGAGATGGAGAGGTAGTTGTATAGATAACGCTCGTACAAGCTTTTCGATAGCATTATTTTCGGTTAACGTATAGTTCTTGTCCGACAATATGTTGTACGATCGCCAATCCGCTGGATGGATCCGCTGCCTGCTCGAATTCGGGCGGATAGATTCCAGCGGAATCTGGGCCATAATCCGCTGGAATTGTGCGCAGTCCGCGCTAGCGGATTAATCATTCCGCTGGAATCGACCGTATTCCGCTGGAACGTTTACTTGCAGTACACAGCTTTATGTATTTATATCCAGGCGGAGATCGAGGTGCAAATGGGTAGGTGGTTTTACCCAATTAATCGGAATACTAACAGCTATTGATCTGACTTTGCCATCACTTGGCATGATGTAAGATAACTACGGAAAATCTACACCAATGACAAGATTGTGGAGTTAGGGAATGGCGTTACCGCAACCATAAGGACGACACTACAACAAGAAATCGGGCAACCTTAAAGCTCAAAAGCAACTTTAAGCCTGAAAAATTCTGATAAATCTGATAAACTCAGACTATACCAATAAGCCTAACCTGACATTGAGGAAGGATGTCGTGGCCTTCAAATCATCAAAGCTTCAAACTTCCGCAAGAAACGTGTAGCTCTGAAACACTACTTGGACCCTGAGGAATCTGACTTTCACAAAGGCGTAGAAGAATAATATCATCTTGTTCTTCTACTTAAGAAACCCTGCTCTAAGCACACGATCTGAAACCTCGAACATCGATTTTTTTTGTAGATGTGCTTTTCATCCCTTGCTCAGGTTATGGTTGCGGTAACCACTCCCGGAGTTAGGAGGAATAATGGTAGAACAGCCTAGAGTAGATCACTTTTAAGTTTTTGGAATTTCCCGGATTCATCGTCTCGTCGTCGACATGTAAAACACCGCAAATCTGGGCGGGGTGACCAAGGACAGGCGTTTTAACTCGTAAAATGTATTCGCCCCCACTTTCCCCAGAAAGCGTCCTCTGAAAATAAGCTTGGGTGTAGCAAGAAAGCTGGTAAGGAGAGGGATGCAGCCAAGAAAGCGCGACGGAAGAGCCAAAACAAGTTCGATTAATTAAGACGCAAGTGGGGCATCTAGATTACATGCGATGTGATCTACAATATAATATTTCTGCTTTATTCGTGATATAAATTTGAAATGCTTGCTGGCATTTCGGCTATTTGCGATTTTTTTAATTTTCTGTTTGTGGGTCAATTCACACGACTATAACACCCTCACCTCGATCTCCATAGTTGTTCCCGTGGGCCTCTCCAAAAAGCATCCTTGCCAACCCTGATCAACCCTCCTGTAAGTTACAGTCTGTAGCCAGAAATATTTTTAAGGATGGCGATCGCGTCCAGGTTTCCCAGATTTGTTTATTGGAAAAAGGTTTACTCAGATGCAGGTTTCTTTCAGTCCTCGGTCAGGTTTCTTTCAGGTGTTCATTTCTGAGTATTATACTACTAGTAGTAAGAGCTACTTGAAGAAGGTCGACACTTTCCAAATATTACACAGCTATCGAGAAAGCTTGATACCTGCAATTCTCATGTGAGCGTTAGAGGAGCCAACATTTGAAGTGGCAATGAATGTCGACATGGGACTTGTATGCACACGTATCATCCTGTGGACATGTATGTCCATGTGATGTACAGGTATCATCCATGTAAATGCAGTGTATTTAGCCATGACGCTCAAAACATATCTACTACTACGAATCCATAAGCTACCAGCGGCATTTCACTTCCAAGATAGCGTGCAGCAGCCGCCAACGCAGCTTGGTGATTCCAATAGGGAACACGTCTGTTGGCGCTTCGCTGTACACGGTGGTGACTTGCAAACCCACCACAGCTTTCGGAACCAGAGGGATCTCCTCCTCTGAACTACTTTGTACTGTATCTGCTTCTTCAGTGATGCGTTCTGTCTAGCAATTACTCCTTCACAGCGAACACTTGGCGTGGCTGCTTAATGTACTGCTTCAGATTATTTTCTTATTCTGCCCATGTCTCTTAAAAGGGAGGACGGGAACCAACACGTCCTCATCTACCTCTTCGACCGAACTTTTCTTCCCTCTTGCTGAAGAGTCTCCCCGCAATCACCTTCCAACTCCTCTTCAGCGTCACTCCGTTCTTCACACTTCTCTTCTTCTACGTCATTTTCTGCGCCTCCAGCACCATCCTCTTCCTCGTTCCGGTTTGTCAGATGTACTCAAATCTTGTGGGCCAAGCTCATTGGAACCCTCTTTAGCCTGATCATTGCTCGCTCGCGACATAACACCAGCTATTTCGACCATAGCGCCAGTATCTTCCTCTTTTAGTGCATCTTCCGCCATTTGACGCGGAAGTGGGCGATATTACCGGCGCGCGCCTCGGTAGTAATGCCTTCGTCTTCGTTCAGCTTCGCTGTGTACTGTTCGCGCGAGAACTACTCCTGGCTCTGGATGAGTGGCTGTCACAAGAAAGATGGAAGATAAATTTTTGAAGAAAATGGAAATAATAAAACCTGGTAGATACCTGTACTCAAACCTGCTCAGGAAAAACTAGACGGGAACGTCGACAATTATTTAAAGCAAATCGCAGACGACATCATCGGATCAAATATGTACGGAACTGAATTCCTTATGTTACTGTATTGTACTAGTATCCAGCAAAATGTCGTACTTTGACTTGCGTTACGTTATGAAATGTATTGTAAAAGTCGTTTTTAAGCTAAACTTGTAACGGGCTGGTTACAGTTACATATCAGTTAAAACTAGAGACACAAAAAGTATACATA
>JAIKVB010000052.1:0-53073 GCA_024679045.1 Phytophthora brassicae | reverse complement strand
ATTTAACAACTGTGCCGTATGATTTTGTTTTTTCTTGTCGAGCTTTTAGAACAGAAGAACGGACTTTTCTGCGTCTTGGCCCGCCTTCAGAATTCGTGCTCTCGCTACGCTATCGCTCCAGTGACGTCGTATCCTTGAGGCAAGAAGATGCGCATAAATGCTATTGCCACTTTGACTTCATGGTAACGCGTCCGGTCTGACGTCTGCTTCCACGGCAGACTGGTAAACCACTCGTACCACACTGCGGAGAGAGACTTGGCGTGGGAACGTCGGCGAGATGCTGTGTTCGAGGTGCGAGTACGAGATGTCAATTGCGGAGGAGATGAGGTAGCTAACACCTTTTGTGAATTTGTTCCAGGTCCTTCTAAAGACGTGACACGCTGGGCTAAATCCCTGAACTTGCGAAGACAATCGCCCGATTAAATCCATCTGCTGCTGGATGAGGGCGCTCTGCTTCTCAACAACGTCATCAACCGACGGAGCAGGTGCAGGATCCAGTGGGGCTGGCGACCGACTACGCTCAACCAAATCAGCTTGAATCGTAAGCGCCCAGCTAGAAATTTCAGATTGTTTGATGCCATGCTGATCTTGTGCTCGTTTCATATGCGCGATATAGGGACTGTCGGGATACAGCTTTAGCATGTCACCATAGTGAAGTAGAACCACAGCCATCAGGACTTTGAGGACATCGTCACGAAGGTTCATTTTATCGGAAATCCGAACGCCGTCTAGAACAACGTGTCTTGCAGTTGCCTTATCTTCGGCGATACGACGCGATCAAAGCTTTGAAGTGACGGTAAGTAAGGCTTCGCCTTCGCCCCCTAACCAGCTAGTATTTTACCCAGCTGCTGATCGTCCTGAGTTGTACTAACGATGTAATTGAAAGCCTTGCTGACCGATGTCATGCTTCAGCCTCCGCGGTCCATAATCCAGGGCGTGTTCACGCTGGCATCGCTGTTCGCACTCTGAGCTTCTCCACGACGAAATGAATGTGAGGATAACCCTTGCGTGAGCTCTATGCCAGCGGCAGAGCACTCTGCACTCCACTTCTTCAAAAGCCGTAGGCTTGCATGCCCGGAACAGGTGCTGCCGCTTTCGGCTTGACCCAGTTGTCTCCGTGTCCTGTGTGACAGAGGCACCTTCCTCTCTTGCCTCCAGCAGCTCCAACAGAGGTCGACCTTCAACTTGGGATGCTTCGACTGGGCCTGCATCATGCGGAAGTTGGTCGAGGAGAAACTGAGTCGGCACAGTCTGCATCAAGGTCGCCACAGCCAGAGCATGCACAGGGCAAGTAGCACAGTTTCCGAAGTCGTAAAATAACGACGCGCCTTGATAAGAAGCAGACTTCATGCGCTTGAACTGAATGAAAAGACAACCGCCTAGAAATTCGAAACCAACATTTAGTTCAAACGACAACAATTACGCGGGTGCTTAGATTCTAAGCATACCCGGGTTAACAGCTAGCTGGCTCTTCACTAGACACGAAGTGTCCGACGAACGTCCCAACAAGTACCAAAGCAAATTGAGAAGTCCTGCGTCCTTGTAGTCGTCCGCTTTTGTCGCACCCTTGTATATAGCAGTAACTAGCGCGAGAAGATCTGCTTTCCGGCATGGTGGCGCTTGGTGTGTGAACTCGGTTCCTCGTTTCGCGCAGTGCTTGTCGAGAATAGATGCGACCTTCTGCAGGCGGTGGCTGGTGGCTTGATGCAGCCCATGATATAGCTCAAGCAGATGGTTTTTGACATTACCAAGTAGCTAGTCACAGAGTTCTTTGACAGTAAAGAGCCCCTAGAGGTCTCCTGAAAAGCTAAGTGCATTCCAAACTTGTCTAAAATCATATACAGAGCATCTCCAGAGTTGTCCGCCTCGATAAACGAGCGTACCTGCTTCACTGTCATCTTTTCCGACACAGCAAACCTTTCAAAAGCTTTCACGCCGTCAAGCGCGCACGCTGTGAGTTCCCCGGGATCAGAGCTTTGGTCGACATCGCCGGCTTAGCACTGCTGGCGGTGTCTCGTCTGCCAGAATACCATTCATATATATCCCCTCTAAAGTGATAGTTTTCCTAACGGGCACGCTATTTTTAGAATATTGGTCTCACTTGCCTTCACTATAGTCATATTAAATTTTATCAAAATCATCGGACAAAATATGTCCGAATTGTCCGACTATTTTTCAAGAATGAATGATAAATTTTTATGCTCTCTTATTGGTCAAAAGTAACCATGATTTCCCGATCAGCACTCTTATTGGGCAATTGATATTGTATGTTTTTTGAAGAAATTGTGGTGTGTCCGAACTTTGATGCTATTCTACCATGCACTCGCTGCCAGGACATTATTAATAGCAGCAGTCCCTTTTTTAAATAACACCATGGCACTTCCGCCCCTAGTCCTAGAAAGCGATACTCTATTTTGTGCCATGGCATTCATTGGCAGCCTCTCAGCGAGTCGGTCGCAGCAGCGCCCCTCTCTGCCGCCCTTTTGCACCAGTCACTTTCACTTCTCGTCCTCAATTCCCAAAAGTTATGCGGAACGACGTGACGTCAGTGGAAGTGGCGCTGCTACAGCGGCCGTTTGTGCGTGGGGAGACGGACATCTTCGCGTACCTGACGGCGCTCATGAAGCAGCGAACTTTCATCTTTGACGGTGGAATGGGGACGATGATCCAGACCCACAAATTCACCGAAGAGGATTTCCGTGGCGATCGCTTTAAAGATTCCCCATGTCTTGTTAAGGGCAACAACGATCTACTGTCTATCACACAACCACAGGTGATTAAGGATATCCATAAGCAATACATGCAGATTGGCAAGGCGCAGCTTATTGGCACCAACACTTTTTCAGGCACAACCATCGCTCAAGCGGATTATCAGATGGAACATTTGGTTTACGAACTCAATTTCCAGTCTGCGAAGCTGGCAAGAGAAGCGGCTGATGAAGTCACAGCGCTGGATCCTCTACTACCACGCTTTGTGGCTGGTTCGATTGGTCCGACGAACAGAACGCTGTCTATATCTCCTAACGTGGAGGACCCAGGCTTCCGTAATGTGACGTTTGATGAGCTAGTGGATGCTTATTACACGCAAGTGGAGGGTTTAGTAGACGGCGGGAGTGATGTGTTGCTTGTCGAGACGATCTTTGACACACTGAACGCGAAAGCTGCCGTGTTTGCCATCAACAAGTACCAGGAAGAGAAGAAATGCAAACTGCCGCTTTTTATCTCTGGTACTATTGTGGATATGAGTGGACGCACCTTGTCTGGACAGACGACGGAAGCGTTTTACGTGAGTTTACGCCACTCGAAGCCCTTTTGCATTGGCTTGAACTGTGCGCTTGGTGCGAACCAAATGAAGCCATTCTTGCAACGTCTGGCAAATGTTGCAGAGTGTTTTGTGTCAGTGTACGCAAACGCTGGACTACCGAATGCCATGGGGGGATACGACGACTCTCCGGCTTTGATGGCCGAATACTGCGAGGAATTCTCCAAGGACCGTCTCATTAACATGATGGGCGGATGTTGTGGTACGACGCCTCTACATATTAAAGCTATTGCAGATATGGCAGCCAAGTACGAGCCGCGTCCATTACCGGAGCTTAAAGAGCCGTTCATGTGGCTCTCAGGTCTCGAGGATATGGTCGTAACCAAGGAGCGTTTCAGTTTCTTAAACGTTGGTGAACGATGCAACATTTCCGGCTCCATTCGCTTCAAGCGGTTGATTATGAAGGGCGATTACGGTACAGCAATGGACGTCGCTCGTCAACAAGTGGAAGATGGTGCTATGGTTATTGATGTGAATGTGGATGACGGTATGTTGGATGGTGTGGCAGCAATGGAGCGATTCCTCAAGATTGCTGTGACTGAACCTGATGTCTCGAAAGTTCCTTTCATGGTGGACTCGTCCAAATTCCACATTGTGGAAGCTGGACTCAAGTGCGTTCAAGGCAAATGTATCGTGAACAGTATTTCTCTTAAAGTCGGTAAGGAGCTCTTTATGGAACACGCCCGTATCGTAAAAAACCATGGTGCTGCCGTTGTAGTCATGGCTTTTGATGAAGACGGTCAGGCTGCTACTGAAGCTGAAAAGGTACGCATTTGTAAGCGTTCGTACGACATTTTGGTGAATGAAGTGGACTTCCCACCGGAGGATATTATCTTTGATCCGAATATCCTGACGGTTGCTACTGGTATGGAGGAGCATAATAATTATGGTGTGGACTTTATCAACGCTTGTCGAGTTATTAAAGAGCAGAACCCGTACTGTAAGATCAGTGGTGGTGTCTCCAACTTGTCGTTTGGGTTTCGAGGTGTGAATGTCATTCGAGAAGCAATTCATAGCGTATTCTTGTACCACGCGGTTGGTGCTGGGATGGACATGGGGATTGTGAATGCTGCTATGCTTGAAGTGTATGATGACATCCCCAAGGATCTCCTTAAGCTGGTCGAAGATGTGGTTCTTAACCGTCATGCGGATGCTACAGAAGCACTTTTGGACCGCTCTTTGATTGAGAAAGAGAAGGCGGATGCTGCGAAAAAAGGCGGGGTTGTTGCAAGTGCTGGTAACAAGCAAGAGTGGCGTTCCAAGCCTATTGGCGAGAGATTGACGCACTCTTTAGTGAAAGGGATTTCTGAGTTTATCGACCAAGATGTGGAGGAAATGCGTCAAGTTGCAGCGAAGCCGCTTGATGTTATTGAAGGTCCACTTATGGACGGTATGAATGTTGTTGGTAAGCTCTTTGGATCGGGGAAAATGTTCCTCCCACAAGTCATTAAGTCTGCGCGTGTGATGAAGAAAGCGGTGGCTTATTTGCTCCCGTATATGGAGGAGGAGAAGAACCAACAACGATTGGCCAACACAGCAAACGGTATCGAAAACGAGGTGGAAGATGAGGATTCGCAGTACGCTGGCAAAGTTTTGATTGCCACTGTAAAGGGAGATGTCCATGATATCGGGAAGAACATTGTGGGCGTCGTGCTTGGCTGCAACAACTACAAAATCATTGACTTGGGTGTGATGGTCCCCTGCGAGGATATCTTGGCGGCAGCTAAGAAGCACAATGTCGATGTGATCGGCTTGTCGGGTCTTATTACTCCCTCTCTGGACGAGATGGTGTACGTGCCTCGTGAGATGAACAAGGCTGGACTTAATATTCCTCTGATTGTTGGCGGTGCGACGACCTCGAAGATGCACGCTGCCGTCAAGATTGCTCCACACTATTCAACCCCTGAACACCCTGTCATGCACGTACTGGATGCCTCTCGTAGTGTGGTTGTGGTCGGCAACTTGTTACGTCAAGACGAAGAACGTGACGAGTTTGTGGAGGAAGTTATGGAGGAATACGAGGAAATGCGTGAAGATTACTACGCGTCTCTGGATGACATCAAGCTGATTAGTTTCGAGAACGCCAAGACCAAATGCTACCAGATTGACTACACCGCCAAACCTCCATTCCAGAAGATTAACCGTGTGGGTCTCCATGTGATTGAAGATCTGCCTTTAGAGGAGCTGGTGCCGTTTATCGACTGGAATCCCTTCTTCCAGACGTGGGAACTGCGTGGTCGCTACCCAAACCGTGGCTATCCGAAGATCTTTGACGACGAGGCGGTTGGTGCTGAGGCTCGTAAGGTCTTTGATGAAGCGCAGAAGCTGCTACAGGAGATCATGGACAAGAAACTACTTCGTGTGCGTGGAGTTTCAGGTATCTTCCCTGCATATCGTGAAGGTGACGATGTGATTGTATGCGACCCAAAGAACCCAGAGGAGGAGATTTCCAAGTTCTGTATGTTGCGTCAACAAGCCGAGAAAGAAACCAGCGACCCGTACATGTCGTTAGCTGACTTCATTGCGCCAAAAGGTGTCGGTGGGCAGGATTACATTGGAGGTTTTGCTGTTGGTGTCTTTGGTGTGGAGGACATGGCGGCCAAGTTTGAGGCTGAGCACGACGACTTTAACAAAATTATGTCCCAAGCCATTGGTGACCGTCTAGCTGAAGCTTTTGCCGAGTATATTCATCGAGAGATGCGTGTTAAGGACTGGGGCTATGCGGCTGATGAGGTTTTGAACCAGGAAGACTTGCTGAAGGTTAAGTACGATGGTATTCGTCCAGCTCCGGGGTATCCATCGCAACCTGATCACACCGAGAAGCGAGCGCTGTGGGATTTGTTAAAGGCGGACGAATTGATCGACTTGAAGCTCACAGATAGTTACATGATGCTGCCTGGCTCAGCCGTCAGCGCACTGTGCTTCGCTCATCCGGACTCGCAATACTTTGCAGTGGGGAAGATCGGCAAGGATCAAGTGGTGGAATACGCGAAACGGAAGGGCGAGACAATTGAGGAAATGGAGCGATGGTTGGCGCCAATCCTCGGCTACGACCGCTCAGCTTGACTCAAAGTCTTAAAGCTGCTAGTAGTGTAGTGGTTTACTACCTGCGACTCGCTTGTGCAGCTGGACGTTATGATGATAGAAATGCCGACGGAGAGACAGACATCCTGCAATTAGGTCTGTCGTTCCTCCGTTGCCATTTCTGCGTGTTTTTAGCACGGAACTATTCGCTCAGATGAGCTTCTTGAGCGAATAGTCAAGTCTTGACGAGCAGCTTAACTTTGTGATAGCAGTAGGTTAAATACTGGAACAAAGCTGATTTAGCACGGAACTATTCGCTCAGATGAGCTTCTTGAGCGAATAGTCAAGTCTTGACGAGCAGCGTAATTTTGTGATAGCAGTAGGTTAAATACTGTGAACAAAGCTGTACTTCATTGTGTTACTTAAGCTTCCACAACTCTTTTAAGTAAAATCCCACAAAAGTAAGAATACCCTTTCAAGATCTCGATTTTCTATGTTGAAGTTTTTTTGTGTACAAAACCGCTTTTATTTTGTGTCTTTTCTGCCCGACTTGAACCAAACGTCGCTCAGTTCGCGATTTGCAGTCAAGGAGTCAAGTGAAGAGGGTTAATTAAATCCATCGCATTATGTGGCGCTCCTCCGCTCGCTTCAGTAGGCGTCTCCAGCTGCGCGCACTAAGCACCAAACTGGACGCATCCGCGTACCCTGCGCAATGGCTTCAGATGGCCACGAAGGAGCTCAAAGGCAAGGACCCAACCACGCATTTAGTATGGAAAACGCCTGAAGGAATCCCCATTAAGCCTCTGTATACCCAGAAAGACCTGGAGTCTCTGGAGCTCGAACAAGCGCCAGGATCTTTCCCTTTCACACGTGGACCGTACGCTTCCATGTACACAGCCAAACCTTGGACTGTACGACAGTACGCAGGTTTCAGTACAGCCGAAGAGTCCAACGCTTTCTACCGGAAGAACCTGGCTGCCGGCCAGCAAGGACTCAGTGTGGCTTTTGACTTAGCTACACACCGCGGTTACGACTCGGACCATCCGCGGGTGCAGGGCGACGTGGGAATGGCTGGCGTCCCTATCGATTCGATCGCAGATATGAAGGTTTTATTCGACGGTATTCCACTCGACAAGATGTCAGTTTCGATGACTATGAACGGCGCTGTGCTGCCCATTCTGGCCATGTACATCGTAGCAGCCGAGGAGCAAGGCGTGGACCAGAAATTGCTGTCTGGCACCATCCAGAACGACATTTTGAAGGAGTTTATGGTACGCAACACCTTCATCTACCCGCCCACTCCGAGCATGCGCATTATTCAAGACATCTTCGGCTACACATCGGACCACATGCCAAAGTACAACTCCATTTCTATCTCAGGCTATCATATGCAAGAAGCTGGCGCAGACGCGAGACTGGAACTGGCCTTTACGATCGCAGATGGCATTGAGTACGTGCGGGCCGCGGAGGCTGCAGGACTGGACGTGGACGCTGTGGCTCCCAGACTTTCCTTCTTCTTCGCTATTGGAATGAATTTTTACATGGAAGTAGCCAAACTACGAGCAGCGCGGAAGCTCTGGGCTGTTCTCATGAAGGAAAAGTTCCAGCCGAAGAACGGCAAGAGTTTATTGCTGCGTACCCATTGTCAGACCTCTGGTTACTCGTTAACCGCGCAAGATCCGTATAATAACATCATGCGGACAACAGTGGAAGCCATGGCGGCTGTCATGGGTGGCACTCAGAGTCTCCACACGAACGCTCTGGACGAGGCGCTGGGTCTACCGACGGAGTTTAGCGCTCGGTTGGCGCGTAACACGCAGTTGGTGCTGCAGGAAGAGACAGGTATCCCCCGAGTGGCGGATCCGTGGGGCGGATCGTATCTAATGGAAACTTTGACACAGGAACTGTACGATGCTGCGTTGGAAGTGATTAATGAAGTTGAAGAGATTGGTGGAATGGCAAAAGCAATTGAATCCGGCATGGCCAAGCTGCGAATCGAAGAAAGCGCCACGAAGAAGCAGGCGCGCGTGGATTCTCGTGAGGAAACAATCGTTGGAGTGAACAAGTACGTGGTGGAGAACCCAGACACTGTCGAAGTGCTGACTATTGATAACACGGCGGTGCGTAAGAAGCAGATCGCACGCATCAAGGAGACCAAAGCCAACCGAGATGAAAATGCAGCTCAAGCGTGTCTACAAAAATTGAGTGACTCTGCAGCGCTTACGGAGAGCACGGGCTCGGGCAACCACCCGATGAATCTCCTCAAGCTTGCAGTCGACGCGGCGCGCGAACGCTGTACGGTGGGCGAGATCTCTGACGCGCTTGAGAAGGTTTGGGGGCGACATATTCCAAAGAGTTCGGTCGTCTCGGGAGCGTATCGTAACGAGTACAAGCACAATGACGAAGCTGAAGCGGAGTACAACGAAGTTGTCAAGGAAATTGAAGCGTTTTCGGAGCGTTTTGGTCGCAGACCTCGTATGCTGGTCGCCAAGATGGGTCAAGACGGTCATGATCGTGGTGCGAAGGTTATCGCGTCGGGTTACTCGGACATGGGCTTTGATGTGGATGTGGGGCCTCTTTTCTCGGTACGTTACTATGTTAAACTAACTTCTGATGATGTTTGCTGACGTTTTGTTACTGTCTGTAGACACCGGAAGAGTCGGCGCGTCAAGCTGTGGACGCTGACGTGCACTGTATTGGCGTGAGTTCTCTAGCTGCCGGTCATACTACATTGGTGCCAGCATTAGTCCAAGCGCTGAAGGATGAGAACGCAGAGCATATCCTGGTGATCTGCGGAGGAGTCATCCCGCCTAAGGATTATCAGTTCCTGTACGATGCAGGCGTGGGTGCCATCTTCGGACCAGGCACTCGCCTTCCTGTGAGTGCAATTGAAACTTTACGCGCAATCATCAAAAAGCAGGAGGAAAATGAAGCCAAGGGTCTGTAACGCGCCCAAGCGCGTCTACATGTACGTTTTAACGCGAAGGAATACTCTTTGAATTTCCCTAATAACTGTGCCTTCTTAAATCTCTTCCACCTCATAAATCAAACCTACTGGAGGCATATACATATCAAAATGCTACTTACTTCTGTTCTGCTTCACGCTGTTAGCATAAACTCCATTCATTCCTGACTTCCTTCACTGGATCCCGCCTTATGCTCAAGTTCTTCCGTTTTTAAACTTGACTCGACGTTTTGAGCAGCACTGTGGCGACGACGGCGATTCGCTTGTTGGCGACGGGTTGCTGCCGCTTGCACTTCTTCCGACAATTGACGTAACGTGAAGTTTGGAAACACCTGCGTAGTGGGCATGTGCATGCCAGTCATTGGCGAGATGTTACTCGTCTTGAACCATTGCAGAATGGCTTCACGTTCATAACTGTGTCCATCAGCAGCAACCACAGGGTCTAGCATTGGACAACCAGTAATTGGACAGATCAATTGTTCAGGTACTGCTGGTTCGCCTTCATCATCGTACGGTTCGTATCCTTCTTCGTCTTCGTACGTCTCCCAATGAATCAGCATTTCTTCCTCGTGGTCCTCATAGTCTAACGCCAATCGGTCAGCACATGTAAAGGCACGCACAATGTGTCCACGATTCGTGCGCGGTCCGCAATCAACGAGATCGTCATCGTAGCCACCGTCCAAGTTCCCATTCGTCACGCGTCTCGGCGCGCTCCAATACACACGCACAAATTCGTGTTTAACTTGGCCAACGGCATCTTTCGAGCTCGCCACGAAAGTCTGTACGCCAGAATACACCCCTGCACGCAAGAGATCGTTCACACTATGAACAAGCGTCGTATACGCCTGCGCGCCAAAGAACGCCGCAAAAGCTGCCGAATTCTCAAACTGAACGCGCGGAGTTTCTGGCAACGCACGCCAGACACGCTGTACACCTGTAACAACACGTAGCTGACGCACACGAATGACTTGGCTCTGTAGTTGCTCCGAGGCATCATAGAGCAAAGACGGACGACGTTCTACATGCACCAAGTTGCGATGCAGCTCAAAGCTAAGTGGCCATCCTTCCTGACTCCGAGTCTGAGCAAACACTTGATCCTGGAAGATATCCAGCACCTCCAGTCTCGCACTCGGCGGCAGTATCTTTGAGTAATATTCCAATCCTCCAAAGCCTGTAAGTCGTACAATATCTCCTTTTCTAGGCTCCAGATTATTGGAAACAGCAGACACGTCAAAGTTAATAGACAGTTGCAATTGGCCTGCGTTGTGCGATTCCTCGTCCGTCAACTGGTACCATCCCCGAGAACTCGAAGCACTGGACATCAGACACGAAAGCAGTGGTACCACCACCGCCCCAATGAGTTTATCATCAGGTCCTAACGCTGAGATGTTGGACAGCGTCGACGTGTTTAAAGTCGGCGCTGCAATCGCACCAGCTTCTCTTTTCTCGTCGGCACGATGGAAAACCTGTACGTAAAGCTCTGGAGCACATGGATGGAACTGGCGATAACCCATGGCTGCGTCTGCAGCTGCAGCTGCTGCTCCTGCCTTTTTAATGACTAAATCACCTCCTTTTCCCTTCCCTTTGCCGCTGGCTTTGCCTCCAACGCCAACGCTTCTGCCGCCAGGAATGCCGGCGGTTTGTAGTAACTCCGTCTCGGACGGCAGTGGCACATTGAGAGCACCTGTCTCTTTCCAGCTGGGGTTTAAATCACTCTTCTTAACGCTTGATACAAAGCGCTCGCGGTCCAGTGACAGCACTACGTAAGGATTGGCGTAATTGGGTGTCCATCTGAGAAGACTGCCAAGGACAGCGGGGGGAAGATTACGTGCACCAAGGATCTCTACCTTTAGTAGACCGGCGGATGAAGCAGCAAGTGTCGAGACACTGCTGCTAGTGCTGCTGCTGCTTGTAGGAGCGCTTAAGTCCACGCCGCACGAAGCCATTCTTCTTCTCACTGAGAAGATTGAGCAATGGCTGTCTGCGCTGGTCCGACACCTGATTTCGGACATAGCCGGGTGGTTTGTGAAAAGGTTTGTGCTGGACCAAAATGTGTGGTACATGTACATGCATGTACAGTCAAAGGCGCAATCGATTTTTTTGGCCCACTTTCCTGCTTAAAAAAGTTCTAGATGCGTCACATAAACGGTGCCATTGCTGAGTATGGTAGTAACACTACAATAAACTTTTACTTGGAAACGGTGCCAGTGCTTCGTCAGTGATCTACATGAGCTAAATCACTTGAGACGTTTTGCCACCGAGTTGAAGTACTCAAGATTTGGTCTGGTAACAATAGCCTGTTCTCTCGCACAGTGGCAAACCTCGACTGTGACAAAGGCGACGCAACATGGTTTACCTTTACCGGTATTACCGGTATACCGGCGGTATGGTATGTCATTTTTGTCAAAAACGCATTCCTACAGTATGTATTTATGTTTGGGTACCTATCTTTCTTACTTTGGGCTCCGCCAATGATTCGTTCTCGTCCCCATGACGCACCTCTTGAATCAGTCTTCTTCTGCTCCTCTTGATGGCATAACCTCTCCCGCCCCACAGTTCCGCTTCCTCGCCTCCTACTTTGGGCTCCGCCAATGATTCGTTCTCGTCCCCATGACGCACCTCTTGAATCAGTCTTCTTTTGCTCTCTTGATGGCATAAGCTCTCCCGCACCACAGTTCCGCTTCCTCGCCTCAACCAGGTCATGACGCAGCCGAAGCGCACGGTCTCCAACTCACCCACAGTCACTAACTCCTCTGATGGGGAGGCATCTGAGCGCGACGCGCTTATGGGCTCCGACGCGCTGCTCGTTGGGGAGAGCGGAGCGATTCAGAAGAAGCCCCACCACCGCTCAACATTCGACTGGTTACTGGGCGTCACGTTCCTCGTAATCGTCGCTCTCATTTGGACGTTTGCGAGTGTGCTCGTCCAGTACATTTTCCACAATTTGAGCTTCCAGGGGCCTTTCTTCCTCACGTACGTGGGGATTTCGCTCTTCTCCATCAACCTGCCACTATGGTACGCGTCCCAAGTACTGCTACCGAAGACCAACGCCTGGCTGCGAGGCCTTCCTACGAACGGCAAGTTAAGCCACTCGGAGCTACTGCGACGCTCTAGTAAGCAAGCCAGTTACCGCCAGATTTTCCGCATCAGTGCCATCATCTCGCCACTCTGGTTTATCGCCAACTTGACGTACAACGAAAGCTTAAATCTCACGAGCGTCTCTAGCAGCACCATCGTGAGCTCCACGTCCACCGTCTTCACGTTTCTGCTAAGTGTCGTGGCTCTTAAAGAGCCTTTCGTGTGGTTAAAAGTGGCAGGTGTCACGCTCTGCATGGCAGGCAACATTTCGACCATCTTTAACGACGGAGGGGCGGACGGCGGGTCCGACCACGTGTTCGGCGACCTCGTGGCGCTCTTTGCCGCCTTCATGTACGGCGTGTACACGACGGCAATCCGCCGCCTGATTCCGGACGAGGAGAGCGTGAGCATCTCGCTGTTCTTTGGCTTCATTGGGATTATTAACATGGTATGTTTGCTACCTTTCGTCCTGACCTTCCACTACTCGGGTATCGAGTCATTGAGCGGACTAACGCTCGAAATCCTCCTCCTCATTGGCGTTAAGGGCCTTTTTGACAATGTACTGTCGGATTATCTCTGGGCGCGTGCCGTGCTGCTGACGTCGCCCACTGTGGCCACCGTCGGACTGTCGCTGACAGTCCCGCTGGCCATCGTGGCCGACTTTTGGTTCCACGGTATGCTCCCTACAAACGTGACGCTGCTCGCCTCGGTGCTTGTCATCTCCGGCTTCGTGCTCATCAATGTCGGTACCCAGCAGAACCAGCACGAGTATCATCCGGTGCGCTCCACGGACCGCTCGGATAAAATCTCCAGTCCTCGCCCGCGCAGCAATAGCGTCGGCGCTCTTGACGTGTAAGAACGACAGTGACACCAGACGACGCTACCAGTTGCTCTGCAGATAGCTTTTACGCTTTGTTTGTATCGTGATTTATGGCATATTCATTGATTATCCTCTGATTTAACATGTAAGTGCTTTCAGACACACTTGTTGAAGCTTCTTTTATGCGGTAGAACCAGAAAATACGCTCTTTCCTTCGGTGGCATCATCTCCATATCCTGAAGAAATACCGTAGGCCTGCAGATTTACGCTTCGATGAAAAAGCAGTCTCCGCGCTCCATCATTTCGTCAGTGCCGACTGACAACCACTGGTTCGCTCAGATGAAGAAATACCGTAGGCCTGCAGATTTACGCTTCGATGAAAAAGCAGTCTCCGCGCTCCATCATATCGTCAGTGCCGACTGACAACCACTGGTTCGCTCAGAATATCAATGCGCCAGACCTGCACCGCGATCTTCTTTATCGGTCCCTGTTCATCGCGGCATCCAACTTTCTTAAAGAAGTGAAGCGATCGCTGGCAAGCTGGTTCAAATGTTAAGTCTTTAAATAACTATACATGTATCAGCAAAAGTGTTTTCTACTGCCGCCTTTTCGGTCGTATTTTGAGCAACGCCATATATCAGGAGAACGGTTGTAGTAAACGTAACATGCGAGAAGTCGGGAGTGTTGAAGCTGCGGTTACCGTATTAATAGTCGAGTTGCACAGCCCGTCGGAAAGCAATCTCGCGAATGAGCCTCACTCAGTGAGTGAGGGAGGCTCATTCGTGAGTGACTCACCTGCTTACTGTAGTCGGTCGCCCTGCATTGACAGGGTCTTGCGGCGTCGCAGTTCTTACTGGGTGTTCGTGGATAAACCCAAATCTGCGACGCGCGACGGACCCGACCAAAAACCGGTTTTAACAGGGGACGGAACGGAAAGAGAAGCGTCGCCTCACTCGCCAACTTGAAGCTTGAAGCTCAAGTCGCAAAAGAAGCCAAGACACCAGAATGGATGAAATGCCCGCCGTGCTACTGTTGCATGTGCTGCAGTTCCTGGATCACGAGGCGCTACACGCAGCCGAGCAGAGCTCGCACACACTACAAACACTCACGCGAGATCACGGTACGAATACTCGCGTCTTCTCTTAACTCGCTTCTCGTACTGACGTTTTCTTCTATTCCTCATTCACAGAGCTTTGGAGAACCTTGGCTATCGCTCACGTAACCCGCAGCGCCGCTCTCGACCGCTCCGACCTGTGGAAGAAAACGACGTGTCTAGCGCTGCGTCGTTGGAGCGACGACACGCAGTTGCTAAGCGGTGTGCAGAATTTCTCGTCCGCAGATCGGCAGAATGAGTCCCCTATGAACACGCTGACGTCCTCTCGCTGTTGGCTCGAGCTGCAGACGGAAAATCAGGCGGAGAATCAAGTGGAACTGGAGGCTCAGTCGATGACGCTTGGGGAACGTGTGCAGCACCGCTGCGGATGCTCTACGGGTCACTCGTGCTACTGGAGCAGCTCGGCGTCCACAAGTGAAGACGCAAGCGAATTCATTGACTACGCGCTCAACGGGCCATGCGTTGTGAATGCTGTGCAGATTGTGCCGTACCGAGTCTTCTGGCACCCAGAAAGTCCTACGTACGCACCTAAAAGAGTTCGGTTCGAGTTCTTCGATGTGGACGACATGGCGACGCTGCAGACAGAACGGAGGAACCACACCCCTCCGTCGATTATTAAACCCTTTTACGTCTCGCAAGAATTTGAAGTTAAGAACGAAATGACGCTGCAGGAGTTTGTGCTTCCTCGGAAAGTAGCAGCAAGTAAGAAGACGGTGATGCGACTTTCTCTGTTTGGACGGCACCAGGCGCAAACTTTTCAGCTTCCAGAAACACTGCTTGACGCAGACGAAGACTTACAACCCAAGTATTACTGCTGTCTTAGTTATGTGAACGTGTGTGGCGTGTCTTGGAAGCCTATGGCGTCTAGGAAAGAGGAATCGGCAGCACAAGTCGCACAGCCGTACATGATGAGCTCTAACTTGCGGATGGCAGCTCTGACCGGACTGGCAGTGTACTTGACTGCCTGCTACGAAGGATTCATTGGCCGCACCCGACGATGGGAGTGACCCACAAGCCGCTGCAACAAAATGAAAGAAACAATATATTTTAACCACGTACGAATAGTAAAACAATGCAATTTTTAGTCAAACTCGTCTTTTCACCATTTTTCAAACTGCACCTTCATCCCACATTCACACTTTTTAGACCAAGTTTTAGCTTCTTCATCAAAGTTTTCAGCTCCAAACTCATGACGATGATCCTTGTCAGCTACAGGTACATATTCTTTTTTCCCCCTCTTCACTGGTTTCTCCTGTTCAGTTGCGTCTTGTTGATCTCTATCCATTTCCATTAAATGTTGTTTTTTTAGCAAATGTTTCGTTCACCTTCATCCCACATTCACACTTTTTAGACCAAGTTTTAGCTTCTTCATCAAAGTTTTCAGCTTCAAACTCATGACGATGATCCTTGTCAGCTACAGGTACATATTCCTTTTTCTTCACTGGTTTCTCCTGCTCAGTTGCGTCTCGTTGATCTCTATCCATTTCCATTAAATGTTGTTTTTTCAGCAAATGTTTCGTCCTCCCGGCCGCAGATTTAAATGCTCTTTTCTTCCTCTTGAGCTTCTCACTTTCCAGTCCTTGCTCATTCCCATACAATCTGTAAGCCTCCTGCATTAACGTCCGCTTTAAATAAAGTTGCAATGGCGCAAATGCTTCGTGTCGAGGATTGGGTTTACTCAAATGCGGCAGCCCATTGAAGGCTGAGTCTGGTAGAGCAAAGTCCACTCGGGCTCGAGACTTGGACAACAGCTCGAAGGCGCCGTCTCGCAGCGTCTGATCCTGTTTGCAGGTCACGCATACATGAAGCGAGAAGGTCTCCAATAGTACTCGGTCTAGGTACAAAGCGTCGTCCTTGCACTCGTCGCATCGCCCCACAGGCAGATCGTCTACCAGCGCCATAAATTGGAAAATGTACCTATTTCACTTTTTTACCTATTTCAGTCGGGTCTCAGATTTTGACTCAGAGAACCAGAAAAATGTAGCCACATGCCATTTTTGAATTGAGTGGACGCAGACTATAATGGCGGAGACGAACAAGCCCGAGGAAACCCAGGCGCTGAGCAAGCTGCCGCAGAAGAAATTCTTCCGCTCCCGTGCCCACTGCAACCCGCTGTCCCACAATGACTGTTTTAACTAGTGCGTTTTCTGTCTGCAATGGACACGAATCCGAGTACTATTTATTGACTGTGCAATGCTTGAAACAGCCCGCAGACGCCGGACGAGATGGATTGGTCCAGCCACTATCCACGAATTGAGAACCCGTACGATGTATCCATGTATCAAAATTTAGAGAAGTATTAGTGAAAACTGAATAATTTTTCATGAGCAGGAGTGTGGACTTCCTGGACGTTGGTTGCGGCTTTGGAGGACTCACAGGTTCGTCAAATGTTGCAATTGATTTTTTGTTAGGAATGTGTATTGATACTAATGTGTGTATGTTTTGGGCTGTAGTGAAGCTGGCGGAGCTCTACCCTGATAAACTGACGCTGGCCATGGAGATCCGTGCCAAGGTGACGGAGTACGTGCATCTTCGTATTGAAGCGCTGCGTGCCGACAAGCCCGGTCAGTTCCAGAACGTATCAGCGCTGCGCACCAACGCGATGCGCTATCTGCCTCATTACTTCCACAAAGGCCAGATTAGCAAGATGTTCTTCTGCTTCCCGGACCCACAGTTCAAGACGCGTTTACACCGCCGCCGCATTGTCCAGTACGTCCACTGCTTTTTTGTGTGAACGTAGAAGAGGTTGTGCTGATGGTGATATTTTTATACTTGATATTGCAGCACGCCTCTACTTGCTGAGTACGCGTATCTGTTGGCTCCAGGCGGCATCCTGTACACGATCACAGACGTCGAGGAGTTGCACGAGTGGCACGTGGCCAAGTGCTCCATCCATCCGTGTTTCACGCGTATCCCCGACGACGAGCTGGTACGTCACTCTTGTTTTGTTAAGGAATTACTTCGAAGTATGCGAATATTAACGGTAAATTGGTACAATTTAAAGGAGTCCGACCCGTGTGTGAAGGCCATGACGGAAGAGACAGAGGAAGGTAAGAAAGTGGCTCGCGGTGGGGGCAAGAAGTATGTGGCGGTTTTCCGACGGAAGGCCAATGAAGATGTTGTGGTTGATAACCTCTTTTGGTGAGAAGTGTTGAACCTCCTGCTAACCTTAGAGCTTGACAGGAACCTCTTCTCCTCATTCCCAACATTTCAACGAGTTTTTGAATGAACTGCATTAATTCATACATACAAATTTTTGCCATAATCACGGAGCTCTAAGACATGCACCCTACCTTACTGCATGACTCGATTTTACAGCAAACACGCAAAAGGGTCGTCGCTCTGCACTGGAGGCGGTGACGGTGGCTTCTCTTCAAATCCACGGATATCGTTGCCAGCGAAGGGGTCTGTGCTGGTTGCGACTGGAGCTGTTTTAGGCGAGTGGCTACTCGGTAGAAGAACTGCCTCGGTAGTCGAAGTGGTTGCTGTGGTTGATGCTACAGTAGAAGTCGCAGATGACGAGCTGAGACCCAATCGCGAGCTGAATGACCAAGAAGATCGTGGGGACTTGCTGGGAGGTGTGGAGCTTGCCCCGTCCGAAGAATTCAGACCTTCGTTCACTGCAGCTGAAGCATCCGTAATATTTGTGTTGATCGTCGTCAGGAAGTCTTCCATTGAGCGCGATGATGCTCGCCGTTGTTTGCCCAACGTAGACAGACTCTGTGAGCGAAGCTCCATGAGGATGACGTTGATGTCGCCTTGGGCTTCTTCAAGCACATCCATTACGCGGTCGCTGGTTGCTTGGATGACCACTGCACACAAAGGAAGAGATAATCACGTTAAATGGGCTAAATACCAACACTACAGCAAGTGCAGATTAAATACGTACTGGAAAAGTTGCCGTAGTTGGCGTTCATCTCGTTCCAGAGGAAGTCAAACAGCACGAATACCTCCGAAAAGAGCAGGTGAAAGGCTTCAGTATCGTAGAACAATGGCCAATTCGACTGCTGGTCGCGGACAAGCTCCCCATCAAACTTCCAGAAGAGACGTGCAACCATGCACGTCACGTTAATACCAGCAGGACCCCATGGATACGTGTGGTCATGCGACCCAGGTACCTGGTTCGTTACCATGCGTACAGCTTGTGCGGTGTAATGCGATGCAAAGTACACTAAACAATCCAAACTCAGCATGCCACCAGCACGAAAGTCGGTGGTTGGGTCGGGTCGTTGGAAACCCAGCCGACTCCACGATTCACCAACTCGCTCAAACTGCAGATCCTGCGTTGACTCGGACACTGCTACATTGCCGTCATCTTCAAAGTCCAATAAGTTACCCTCTGCGATAGGCTCAGGTTGCTCAGACGTAGGCGATCCATTTTCCTTCGTGAAAGGCTGCTGAGAGTAGATAGCGTGCCAGAGACCACGCAACATCTTTTCATACTTCTCATCACCAGTCACACAATTCTGTTTCAGTAAAGCGAATCGCTCCTGCATGTTGGAAATGTACGGTTGTTCGGGCATCCCACTTTTCCCCTGACGAGACCACAGAGCGCTACCCTCTGCTCCACCATTCCCGCGCATGAAAGCGGGAAGAAGATCATCCCTCCTCTTGTTGCGCAGCAAATCGCGCTTGGTAGCCTGTGCAAGAGCAGCACGTTCGCGCTCACGCGCCTTCTTATCAAGTCCTACCAAACTCTTGCAGCCATCGGCGACGCCAAAATGAAGAGCGTAGGCTACAACAGCGCCATCAGCATAACCACAAACGATGCAGCGTTCATCTTGGCCCATGCTCAAGCTTGTTAACTCGGCTCCCGGGCGCTTGCATTCAATGCGTCGAACCACAGAACCCGGCACACCAGCATCACGCACTTCAATGGCTGCATCACCACCAGCACACGCCGTGATCAGGTACTCACCCGAGCGCGTGAATAGTACGCCACGCTCTAGCAGTAAATGAGGCACCGGAGGCAAGTTATTCTCGCCTTCAGTAGACTCCTCGCCTTCACCTCTTACCACCAGTCTGTCATGAGAGATCACGTGACCATTAATTGAAACCACGTACAGCTCGGACTGCCGTTCCGAGCCATCATGTTTCTGTTCTTGCTGATCACTTGTCGCCACATAACCACTACTGGACAAACCACCAGCCACCATGCTGCTATTACCACTCCCAGTTTCACCAACTGTCAGTCGTGCCTTATCATCAGAGAATAGGGAGTTTGCACGAGAGTAGCGGCCGCTACGTTGGGTCTTGTGGGTCGTAATAGAGTGAACCAACGTGTCGCCCTGAGCCGAGATTACCATGTGCGCCACAGCCGATGTCTCCATCGGTCCAGGTGTCAGTGCTAACGCGTGAAGAGGTGTTGATCCGCGGAGCGAGTGCAACAAAAGCATGTTATCCTTCGACGCGCTGACGACCACATCCAAATCGACGTTAAGCGAGACGGCAACAACCGGACTTGTGTGCCCCACAAGGAGAACCCAAGGTAAACCACCCACTGGCAGCTCCTTCTTTAGGAAAAGCCGTCGAGATCGAGACGCCGAGAGTTTAGACAGCGCCCAAACTGAGACTGTACAATCCTCACTGCCGAACGCCAATGCTAAGTCACCAGTAAAGTCGTCTTCGCTTCGAGCCATACACAAAATAGGTTTTTTGTGGAAGGCAATTCGTTGCAACAGCTCGCCATCAGCAGCCCAATGGATACGCCAACTACCATCCCAGTAGCCGCAACTGATCATTTGCTCGTAAAACACAACACCCTCGCTCACGAGACATCCCGCTGGTAGTTTCCACCACTGATCCACATCCACCATCGAGAAAGGGCAAGATCGTACCGTATCTGGTACAGAGTTCAGGTAACGCTTGGCTAACACCACACCGTCACTGTCAGTTGTGTATACAACAACTCCATGATCGTTGCTACTCGTGCTATGAGCTCCCATGCCAGTGCCGCTTCCAAGTCCAGGCCCAGAGCCCGTGAGCGCGGTCAGCGCCACTGCATGATTTAGCGCATTTGAAAAGCGCACGCTCTTAACGGCAGCTGTATGTTTCGACGGAAGATCGTGACGACGCACTTGTCGCCGCGAAGACAGAACAGCCATACTGTGCGAGGCCGGGTATCGTGCCTCTAGGGATTCATCTTGCGTCATACGTACAGGGTGTGGCTTACGGAATAGCTGAACTGGTACCGTGCCACGTTGAACGAGCTTGGCACGCACGCCATCACTTGATGTACTGAGATCCAAACGCTCCGGGTAGCACGCTATGTGATACGAGTTCAACGAATCAACAGCAGGTGAGCCAGTCTGCTTAAATCCAAAAATAAGGTCGATCCAATGGTGAAGGTTGCTGGACACGAAATCACTCTCAAGTGCCAAGCGATGTAGACGCACAAAATCGTACGGTGAAGCAGCCCACGGAGGTAGTTGCACATCACGTCTTAGACCAGCTGTTGCACTGACATCCTGTCCTGGAGCGAAGTGTCTTGCTAATGTCTTGTTCCGGGCACTTGAAAAGAGCTCCGGCAGATAGAAAAACTCCGGTGTCAACTCGAACATGTGACGATCATCACTCGTACACATTTGGAAAGCTTCCGGAACGGAATCAAACGTAGGTTCACCAGCCGCCATGTGATGGAGCTGCTGCTCCTCGCTGCCGAGAACAGCACCTGTGAAAGGTGCAAGTCTAATCAAAAAGTAGAGCACAGACTGCATGTGCGAGTACGTGTTCGCGTAGTGGAACGCCGGAATGGGTGTCTTCGGGTCCCAACCTTCGTATGTCGCACGCGCACGCTGAATAGCCTCAGGCGTTTGTGCACCAATAGGTCGACGCAAATCACGATAAATGTCTTCATCGTCTAAGCGAAGATCCGCAGACTCATAGTCCTTAATTACCCACGGGAAGACTGGGTACTGAGCGGCGTCGTTGTACGAACGACCTGCAGACACATTGAGCGCCATAAGATACTCAAAGTTGCTGATCTCTCGACGCACCCACATCTCAGTCCACTTGCTTTTCGAAAACATTCGTTCAGACGATAACAAGCGCTTCCCCCATTTTGTGAGGCATGGAGGCTTGCGCTCTTTCAGTGTGGCGTATACGAGGTCAGCTTCTCCATAGCTTTCAAGTCCGAAGAAACAGGAACTGCCATCTACAAAGTAGATTTCAAGACCATTCTGCCCTTCCATGAGGAACCGCCGTCGATGAATCACGCGGATCACGCGGACACCCCATACACGGCGCTTTAACTGCGACACATACACTTCATGGAGGCGTTTTGCAGTGCGCTGTCGAGCGCCAACTCCTCCGTCGTCGTTTGACTTGAATGCATCTGCAATGCCGCGCAATGTCACCACGCGCTCTCCCTCGAAGACAATAGTTGCAGCACCCACGCGCAGAACACCGTGTACTAAAACACCCGACGGGAGCACCAAGTACGCTTTAGTGCGGTACGGTGCTCCTAATGTTTTCCAGTGGTCATGCTTGCTCGGATATTTTTTTAGAATCCGCGACGACGGCGTAGCGCTGGGTCCCGATGGGCTGGATGGCTTCGTAGTTTTACTACCCAGAGGTGCACTGCCTTCTTCTCCTGCAGTATCTGGCGAAAATGACTCCATATCACCGCCTTCTTCCGAAACAAAGGAGAGACTTCTGTGAGGTTCCGAAGTTTCGGGTCCTGTAGACGATCCTGATGAAGTGGTTGGAAGTGAACCTGCAAGGCGCATAATACCAGAGGAGAACCGCGTCGATATTGTACCAATCCGCCCCTTTGCCGACTTCACAGTAGTCGCCACGTCCACTGAGACTGCTCGGTGGTCTCGGATTGGCGAGTTATCTAAAGAAGCATCGCCGCTGTTTTCACTCAGCTCAGGTGATGGTTTTGCGATCGACAAAAGCTCTGGGTTTTGACCTATAACATCCAAGCGTGAAGAAGCGTCAACGATTTCTCCTAAGCTATCGCTGCTGTGCATGCGATCGCGAAGCATTGAGAGCGGCGCATCACCATTGCTGCTGTCACTAGCATCGAGAGAGTTTGGGCTGCTTTGGTCATCATCCAAATACCCCACGTCGCTCAGGCGTCTTGCCAACCCGACATAGCCAGGTTCTTCTGATTCTGCGGCTTCGGAGTCCTCTCCATCGCCACCACTACCAACAACATCATCATCTTCTTCCAAAAGTTGCTCCGTTGAATCGCTTGAGACCGCAAGAGCTGCGTCATCGACAACTATCGAGTCTACCGGTGGAATGGCTAACTCGTCCGCCATGTTGTTTAGCATTTCGTGCTTCAAGCTTGAATCGGTAAAGTTGGCACTGTAGTTGTGTGTGATAGCGTCATCGGTGTCCGGGAGCAGACGACAGCGGATCCAATTGCTTGACGTGTAAATATCCACACGCCAAAATTCGTTATCACCCCAAAGACCAATAATGGTACCGTCACCAACAGTGTTGAGAACAGCCTCGTCTTTCACCCCCCAGACATGACGAACACCCCACTTAGCTAGCACTCTTAGTTTCATCCAGTCATCAATGTCTTTGGCCTTGACGCGCTCCAGCCAAACATGGTCTTCGCCATCACTAGATGGCCCTCCAAGCGACCTGGCAGAACGCGTGAACTTTCCAATCCGCTCAAGCTCCGTCTGTGCGCGATGTTTTTCATCAGCTTCCTCGTCAAACATACCCACACGACGCAATGCTCGAATGTCACGCGCATGTGCCATCTGTTCATGATAGAAACAATCACGACGACGAACCTCCTGGTTGTTTGTCGCAAAGTCATTCTCGTCAAGCAACGCGGCCAATTGGTCAGAAGAACGCAAAGGCACAGACACCAATGACGCAAGAATGCTGGCCATCTTCACTGCCGATTCCGACCAGCACTTCCGGCGCACGCGATCAATCAGTGACGACAGCTCAGGGATCAGCCAGAGAAGCAGAGTCGTTTCGTCACCGGGTGAGGCCTTCACACATTTACTTGCGGTAACTAGCCCAGCCGTCGTTGTCAAGCCATTGGAGCCTGAACGAGAAGGTGCAAAGCATGAGTCGAATTGCGCAATCTCATGTCCTAAGCCCATTGCGTTGATGAAGTACTCCAGTTTGTTTATCCGCGCGAAAAATACAGAGTTAGCAGGAAGTCGCAGCTTTACTGCCGACATGAATTCGTCGTTGTCGTCTTCCCTGTCGACTGCAGCTTCGTTGTCATCCGAAATGAGTACGAGGTACAAGCACCGCAGTAGCAGCTGTAGAATTTGACGCATCGGTCCGCCAGGGTGGGGTCGTGCAGAAATTGTGTTTCCTCCAGATAGTGGTGATGGTACAGGATTAGCGGCCGGTGCACTTGATTTCACGGTCGGTGCAACGCCAGTTGGCAGCAGGTTAAATCCAAATCCAAGCATGTTCGTGGCAGCATTGGAGCGCGCTGAAGAACCCAATGGTGGGGGACTTTGCAGACCACTTTCCATTGGGCGGGGTGCCGCACTGCTGCGGCGGCTATGCGCATTGCTGGATCGTCTTGCAAAACTTGCATCCGAATCCGAGTGGAAATGGGACGCGAAATGCTGCCAAATACCTAGAATTGAGTCCACTAGTTCAGCTTCGTGCCAAATCGCGCGTTCACATCTCCAGAAGACCAAGCTGTTGGAGGTGTCTCCATTAACTGAACCACTCACCAGCTTACTTGGGTCAACGTCGCCTAGCGTATCTGGGTCGTAGTGAAGCACTACAGCAGCAGCTAACGAAGCCAAGCTCTCAGCGTTACGCCACAAAATCGACTCACGCGACGGTGTCCCCTCGTTGATCCGCAAATTCATTTCGGCCGACAGCATTTCATTCATCTTGTCAAGTGTGGTCTTGAGCAACGATACTACGACCACCTCTAATTCTTCTGCGGACGCGATAAAGCGGGAAAGAGTCGTGAATGGATCCTGAAGCAGAAACCACGCCATTTCGTTTGTTTTCACCTCAAGGCAGATCATAGATGAGATAACGTCGTATGACATGAGCGTGATGAAGTCTACACATCCGATGGGCTGATATACGGACATTAGCTCCACAAGTGCTAGCTTCATCCGGCTTGACATATCATTGAAACAGCTGGCACTGATACCCTGCTTTTTGCGGTCGCCATCCCCGTGTAACGCTAGTAAGCCGCGCACGAAATCAACATCATCTTGCGTAATAATTGAATACAGTGCGTTCACGCGAACCTCATCAGGTTCCTGCGTATTTAGCACCATATCTCTTAGCCGGCTCATCGGGACACCAGGACAACCATTCAACTCGATACCAAATAAAGAAGTAGGCGGAGATTGCGGGTTATCGTATTGCTGCTGCGGGTCACCGCGAAGACTGAGGATGGCTTCAATAATTGGCACTTGCTCTGTTGTTGATGACTCCGTAGCAGTGCCACCCATGTTGGAGATACTGCCGAAGATCAACACCTGCCGATTGATAGCGCTGGCAACCGTCGATGAGGCAAAAATGATTTTCAAGTGACGAATAGCAACCATGCGAATGGTGACGGAGCTGGAGCGTACGAGCCCCAGGAAGGCAGGCATCATGTTATCGTGCCAAATTGTTGCAGTGGTGAGCACATTTTCATCAATGAGTGCATCAAATGCTGCTGTTTTCCCATCCAATGCCTTCCTGTCCTTCTCCGTTACTTCGATGCCTAGAATCATAAGCAGAATCTCCGAGTAGACACCCATAGAGACAGGTCGCTCTTCAGGCTTCAGCGAATGCATGATCAAGTACGCGTCCCCCACAGAAAGCTGGACCTTATCTGAGCTGTTCACTATTTCGCGATCCTGAGTGCACTCGCACTTCAAGAACAGGTAAGTTCGCAGCAATCGCAGAGTCATCACTCGAATTACGTCGTTCGAAAACTCCAAAAGCGGCAACCAAATACGAAGTCCCCCCAAACGGCCAAATAGGTCCAACATTCCAGCAGGTGCCGAGGGTTGGACTGATAGCTCAATCAGCAACTGCAGCAGGTCTGGTAAATCTGTCTCTGGAACGTTTTCTATGGCTGATCCACTACCATCGAGATCGCTTTCAGGCATACTCTTTGAGTTTGAGGAGGAGGAGACAGTTGCTGAAGACGAAGCCCCATTTGACGATCCAGCTTCGTGCATTGTCGGTGTTCCATCAATATTCAAGCCTGGAATCATAGGGTTGCTTGGCTTGCCAATCATGCAGAAGATAAGAGAACGTGTGCTTTCGTACGATAGCTGTGATTTCACTTCTTTTCCCTTTCCAGGAAAGGGTATAACAGAGCCTGGGGTCTTGGGTGGGGGTGATTCGCACAGTACAATCTGAATCATAGATAACACACGCTTCCGTAACAAATCAACTTCCTCTGATGAAAAGTCTCGGGCACGTCGAAGTGTCGTGGCCGTGGGAATTCTCCAGTAAATCCATGAAAGACATCGCAAGAAGTGCCGCGTGGAAGCCGGAGATAGGTTCTTGCTGTCTTTACGAGTCATAATCTCCAACTTGTCGAATACAGTGTTTTGAAGGTCCACAGGCGCGTTTACCCAAACACGGAAATTGAAAAGCAGGAATTTATAAATCTCGTCTGCCAAAATGCGATCGGAAATCACAGCACTACGCAGGCGCTCGATCGCAATCAATAAATCATTCGTCAAATACTGCGGTGGCAGCGACCGCAACAGAAGTGCCATTAGGCGCACTCCTTGGCTACGACGGAAAATAAACTTGTTGACAAGAGAATGCCGCATAATCTCCGCAATCAAAAGGACCACCTTCGGAATACTATGTACTCCCATTGGACGTGCGATCAGGTCGCTCATTTGTTTGAGAAAGTCTGCATCTTCATCGAATTGTGTGGTCAAAACTCCTGTAGACCCCGCTACGCTGTTTATAGGGGACATATATGTCTCTGACATGTTGTCTTCGTTCGATTCGGTAGTATTTGCACTCACCGTCGATACAGCAGCCGTAGTAGATGTCACCAATAACGGAAGACAGATCAGGGGCCCACCTAACTGTGCCATAGCTTGTTTAAACGTTCCCGCGTGGCGCAGTCGCACACCAGCACTTGCAGCAGCCGCATGGTAGTCGTTACCGCTAGAATCGTAGCAAAGTCCTTTCAGTCGATCACAATGGCGAGCATCATAAGCGAGTAGTAGTCCATCAGTCGAATTCCCTGATGCATTGGAGTTTCCAGATGTGCCTTGAGCACCACTGACTCCAGTGCTCGACGATGTGGACGACGAAGAGATGTACGAGTTAAATTGAAACACGAGCGCATCGTACTCGTCAACGCTCCGGATGTTATTGATGATGCTGGCCGGTAGCGCCTGTCCAAACAGCGCTGTCGGGCCAAGCAGAATTCGGAGAGAGTTCGTTCCATTGCTCTCGCGCATAGCTAGATACGCCTTCACAACAGGCGCCATGAGAGCTGTGTTCGGGTATGCCAATCGCACGCTTTGACGCAGCTCCGCGTTAAGATACACATCCAGCTTAGAGCCTCGGAATTGACGATGCGTGTGTGTGATGCACAAGAAATGCCACCTACCGGGCGTAACAAGATCGGGCACTTCCACATGTCCGTCATTCTTTCGCTTGTCGAAACTCGTAATCATCAGAGACGAGCGTAGGAACGAGCACATGATCCCGACGCCTGTCTTTCCACAAAACGTAAACAGCGGCGCAACTTCCTCCGGCAGGTACTCGAACTTGATCCATGCGCAAAAGGTGTATCCATTGCTCGGGAAGGCTGGCAACACCGGCATGAGAAGACCCGAGTACTCTCCGTTCAAGTCAAAGAAGGACGCCGGTCCAAACGAGTCTCGCGCAATCATCTCGAGTGTGGACAAGTAGTAACTCACAGCCTCATCGTCTGGCTCCTCATGCACCATACGCATACTGCGGAAGACCGCAAGCATGGCTTGGATATCGTCAATACTCACAGAGTGGTACGCCAAATAGAGGAACACCCTCAGCACCTTCTTAAGCACTGTGTGAGATAGATTAGGGTCTACAAAGAGGCCTTTTTCACTCAGAAAGCCCAGGATCTCACGCTGTAGACCGGCCGTAGAGCAGGCCTCTACATTCCCGCAGCTGCTGCGTACGAGGCTGATGAGCGCCTCTAACGCGCGGAGCTGCTCGCTCTCGTCCAAGATGCCAACGATGTCCCCAGGATCTCACGCTGTAGACCGGCCGTAGAGCAGGCCTCTACATTCCCGCAGCTGCTGCGTACAAGGCTGATGAGCGCCTCTAACGCGCGGAGCTGCTCGCTCTCGTCCAAGATGCCAACGATGTCGGAGAAAAGCATCTTAAGACGCGACGGCCGCCGGATCTGTAGACGCGTGGCCTCCGTCTCGCTATACTCTTTTCCGCCCACTACAAAACGTGAAAATAAGAATTTGTTAGAGTGATGGTCAACTTCACAATGCGGAAAGTGAAAAGCTGAGCAAAGCGTACATAACTCCCGCAGGAAGACGGACACGGTGTCCTGCGGCTCCATGAGCTCCATATTCTAGAGGGGGAGCTTAACTTGGTTTGACTCAAACGCTGTCTGGGCTCTTCCGGAACTGATCCGCCGTGCTGCCCGCGCTATCCCCAAGTTGTGCAGTCCACCACACTTTCGACTTGGCTTCTCTCGTGGCTGTTAAGCATACAAAAACCAAGTTGCTCACAACCCCCTTACGTGATTGGCTGATGGTGAGATGAATACATTTATGTGATCTTTGATGTGGCACTAAGATGATACTAGAAGTGCGCAATAATAGGCTTGGAAAGCAGCAGCGTCTGGATGAGCTTCCGCAGCGCGTTAAGTTCCTTCTGCTCAATAAGCTCGAACTGCCGCACGAAGAGCACAAATCTCTTGAAGCACAAGTTGAGGTGTTTCTCTGCGTGCAGCGACACGTAGTTCTGCAGGTGGTTGTGGTACATGTGTGCGTACACGCGATAGAGTCGCTTGAGGATATTCCGGACGACACGTGTGAAGGCTGGACTGCACTCGCCGTTGCTGCTGCTAGTCGAAGTCGAGTACACTGCTGGGAAGAGCTTGGGATCGTCGAGCTGTCCTTGCACCCACTCGAGCAGCCGCGCCACGTAGTCGGAAGCAGGCAGCGATATGGGAGTTACTTGCTGCACTCCGTCCGCCCACAGATACGTGTAGCAAGGCCCTGCTGACATTTGCGGACACGAACTGTGCGTACAGAACTCGGATATTGTGCCAAAAAGCAAACTGATCTCGTTGAAGAAGTCGATCACATGGACCGCGATCCACTCGTCGAGACGGCAGTCCTCCGGCAGCTGGATGCACTCGGCGAGGTCAAGTCCACACGCCATAGAGTCCTTAATGTGGCGGTGTAGGTTCCATGTACGGGTGCCAGAAATGTGTTTTTTGCGTGGACAGATACTCTGCTCCTGATTGAGGACGTGGTTCGGCATGACGCGGATTGCTTCTTTGGCTTGGAGTGTCTGTGGTAAAGCCAGTGAAGGTGGATAGTGTGGCGACGACGGTTTGTCACTCCGTGCAGGATCTTCGTCGTCTGCATTGTTGTTACTATCGTCATCACTGTCACTCACGCTTTCTGCGGCCTCGATCTCGTTAGTTCGCTCTTCACTTGAATTAATTTGTATCAGTGCTTGCACGACGGTTTGTCACTCCGTGCAGGATCTTCGTCGTCTGCATTGTTGTTACTATCGTCATCACTATCACTCACGCTTTCTGCGGCCTCGACCTCGTGTGTTCGGTCTTCACTTGAATTAATTTGTGTCAGTGCTTGCTGCTGCTGCGCCTTCTTCTCCGTCACAAGGGCTCGATACCCTCCCAAACGCTTCTGAAAACTTGTGACCTCTGCTTGCATCCATTTGGCAATGACAGCTTGGTGCTGAAGTAAAAGCTGTTTGTATAGTGAATACTGTTAGTTTTACAATTCGGGTACTCAGAAACGAGTCGATCACATATTGCTTACCCTTTCAATAGATTTCCCAGTCATCTCTGGTAGATCGTTCGCCAGCATCAATGTTACATCTGCCAGTACTTCGCTATCAATCTCTTTGAATCGAGCAAGAGCCACTTGATACTTGGCACGATTCTGTCAATAAACGAAAGCGTCAGCTAGGAGTTTGCCTAATTCAATCTTTTCGTAAATAAAAATATAAACTTACGCGTCGCAGTCGGGAGGATTCGTAGCGAGTTGACGACTGGATCTCAGCTAATTTCCGTTCGTACCGGAGCATGACGCTCTTGGCGCTGTTGCGGTGGTCGCACCTCAGCTTTATAAAATCAAACAGGTACAAGTCAATTTTTGATCCTACCATTTCCCAGCTATCGGTTGAGCGATATACCTTGAGTTGGGGGACACCTGCTAGAATAGTCTGCAGTGGGGCAATGGAACTCGTCCGAAACGTTGTCACATCCGCTAGTAGCTTGCGTGCTTCGGCTGCTGCTGTCTGCTGCTCTTCTCTATCATATACATCATGCACACACGAGCTGAGATCGCGACTCGAGATGACAATCTCTGTAAAACGGGACAAGGTGAAGCAAACGTCAAGCGTTGCCTTCAAACGCACGGAAGTGCAGCAACATACCGCAAATGGCTTGGCAATGACGCGACAGCTTGTTGACCGTGTCCTTTAAGTCAACTAAAACCCATTTACAAAAGCAAACATCAGACATTCTGCGCAGCTCCCTCTTTTGCAACCCAACGCTTCACCTTCAAAGTGTTCAAGACGCTCAACCATCTCTGAAAACTCGGAGCCACTGCCATGGGTACTAGACTCAGTTTTCTTGGCCGCATCCAGACTGATACCTGACTCATTGCTCTCGGAGGCTCCGCCGCTAAGGAAAAGTTTGCGCAACATGCTGCTCTCGCTCGCTTTTGGTGTCTTTCGCGGTCTCTGGATGAAAATAAATGGCTTGAAATCTGCGTAATCACTTCGCTGGCGGCACTTGAACCCAAAAATGGCTTAAGCGGGACGCTTTTCATGGTCTGCATCGCACCCACATCAGAAGACACCAAACATGAAATTGACCACTTCAACATACTTTTGTGTTTCGTACTTAGCATAGTTCATTTTTGTAACGGAAGGATTGTGTGATTACTCCTTCATTAAGTATGCTACCGCATCGCGTGCCTGCGCCAGGAAGGCTGCGCTCGCCGCCGCGCCAGAGGATCATGTACTACGTGCTGTGTTTCCTAGGCGTGGCGACTTTGCTGCAAACGCTGCGGTTCCTGTATGGGAAGTGCGATACGCGGGTGCACATGGCGTCATTACTGACTAAAACCTCGCAAATTCTCCAGCGCAATAAGGTCGAGTATTGGCTGGACAAGGGGACGCTGCTGGGCGTGCACCGCGACGACGGACTCATCCCCTGGGAGTATGATGTGGACTTGGGTGTCATGAACGCCACGTGCGCCGAGATCTCAGCACTCAAGAGCGAGTTTGAAGCCGTGGGACTCACAGCCTACGATCGTCAAGACGACATCGCGCACAAGGTGAAGCTCACGTACGACACGGAGAACCACGAATTCTACTGGTCGGACCCGCGTCTGCATGACCCGTGCATGCGGGTTTACGATGCGTCGGACGTGGGTACGTGGGTAGATATCTATTGGTATGTGGAGCTCACACATGAGCAAGTGGTGGCCAATCGGGAGAACGTGTTGGTGCCGCCGGACTATGACGAGAAAGACAGTCTTGTCTGCTGCTCGGAGGGACTGAAGGCGCACACAGAGCACATGTGCTGCGGTGGCTGTGTGCCCAAGAAGTCGCTATTCCCGCTCCAGCGCAAAATCGTGAGCGTCCACGACGGCGTCGACCCCGTCCAGGAGCAGCCAGTGCCGGCGGCTGTGGCGCAGTTCCTGTCAATCCAGTACGGTGAGCACGCATTGACAAGCCGTGAGATCAAGGTAAGAAAATACCTTGGTGTTTGCTTTGCTCGTAATGCTGATTGACACTTCCGCTGACTTATATGTGCTTGACAGGGATGGAAGGGTGTGGTCTGCGGCTTCTGGACAAGTCCGCTGCTATTTATGGTACATCTGATTCTTCTCAACGGTGTGCTGGTTGCGCTGGTGCTGTTCTACCGTCGGCGGTGCTCTACAGACAGCTCCAAGCGGCGGAAGCTTTAGTCGATTACTGGTAGCGTCTCCGTCTGGACAAGCACGGGTCCTATCCACGCATCCAACTGTACAAATCGACTTCGGTTTCATGTCGCGCCCCCGCGCGTCTCAAGGTCTTTGGGCGAGCGGCCATCCACAGCAATTGCGTCTTTCAGCCACTTGAAAACCTGAACTTAGAGGAAACAAACTCGAGGCACCTGAACACAGGGCAATAGCCAAAATGTCAGTGCGAGTGCGAGATAGCAAGCCAAGCAACCAGCCACCTATTTTTCTATTTTTGTTCCGGTTGGTTTCGTGTCCTTTCGCATTCATTCGCAGCAGGTATGCATTCTCACGGGCTGGAAACCTCTGCAATGTATAGAAGATAATATGCATCCCACCCGATTCGACAGGATATCGGATTCCACGTCAATGACGCTCGTCTGACGCCACAAAAAACAACGACGCTCAGTTCCCAATTTGAACGCAAGAAGTCACATTGGCAACGTTGACTGACTTGCTGCAATCCATCGCCCAACGCCGCCGGTGGTTCCGCGCGTATACATCAAATTTCAGCACCATGGACGACGAGTTTGCGACGCCGCCACGACGCCACAATCCTAAGCGTCTGCATCGCAAGGCCGACTCATCTCCTGAGATGCTGGAGCAGCAGCAACGCCTGAAGCGCGAGATGAACTATACGCGCGAGCTCATCGACTTCGATCTGATTAAAGGGTGCGTCTTTATGTTTCAGACTGGCGGTGATTGTGCTCTTGCTGTGGTGGTGCTAACGTGTTCTGTGCAGGTCTGCGCTCTTTCACACAAAACCCGCGAGCCACGACCGTAAGCTCGTGCAGGAGGGACTGACCCGCGCACTTTTCGTGCCGTTTCACGCCAAGTTCTGGAGACAGAAACCTTGGTTCTATGAGACGGCCACGGCACTGTACGCGCTGCATGTCGGGGCCGTTTCCATTTATATCTTTCATCACAAGACCACGTCGGCGCACAACACGTTCGAGGTGTTCTTTCCCGTCTTTCTCCTGTTTCTAGTGGCGATCGGTTACGGACGAGTGTCCAGCGCTTTGCAGGCTCCAGATAGTGAGCTGCCGGGCAAGATCTTGTCGCCCACTAAGCAGACACCGGAAGGTATTTGCAGCTCTGAATCCGACGGCTCACACGTTACTTCAGGTTTGGGATCGGCACTCGCTGAGTCGGAGAACTCAGATGGCACAGATAGTGACGAGGAAAGTGGCAACTCGTCTTCATCCAGTGACGAGTCGAATCCCAATGATGACATGTTCCCACATAAGAGCAGTTCCGCCCCAACGTCCCCCAAACGCGTACGATCACTTGGGTTCTGCTTTATGAGCTGCATTTGTGAGACTGATATGGTTTATTGATCTGTTCAGATGGCAAGGAAGCGACTTGCGAAGCCGCCAATGTCGTTGCCACCGCGCGTGCCTCTGAACAATTCATTCGGATGGTTGGAACGCGACAGCGTCACGGAGCAATTTGCTAGAAGGCGTGTCACCGTCTGTATCTGGGAAGCCGGTTTGCCGGTTAAGAAGGCTATGTCAATCACCGAGCTGCGGAATACGATCCTTGCCAAGGTAAGACAATACGTCATTGCGTTGCTAGCTGTAGTTACTGTGGTTTGTAGCTCACTCGTGGACGTATTGATACTTGTAGGTGAAAGCTACTCCCAGTCGCAAGTTTTACCGCAAGGTTGCAGAAGCGTCCGCAATAACTCTGGCGCTTGTGCCTATCGCACTGCGCTGTGTCATTCAGTGCCAAGGATTAGATTGCCTTACCGTGACGCAAGAGCCCCTTGAAGTGCTTTCTTGGATCTCGCAGCTCTCCCAAGAATTCTCGGCCAATAGACTGTACGCACATGCTGAGTCGCTTGCAACGGGGGACTCAGTGATTGCAACGTCATGCATGTTCTCAACGTACTACATGGCTTCCATTATTTTTGCTGCTCTTGCGGATGCCGAAGTCACGTACCACCGCCGATTCCTGTAGGTCTATTATTTGAAGCCTGACTTGTCATGTGAAAATGCTAACGCGTGTTGCTTGTGCAGATATGCGAAGTGCTTCACGGCTCTGACGTCGTCTCGGCGCTCGCGTTTGGCCAACCTGCCTCACTTCCGCCTCAAGAATGTAGTGAACATCAAGGCCTGGATCTCTCTTCGTGGCGGTCGCACATGGCTGAAGCGTCAAGGCCGTCAGCGCGCGGCGGATGAAATCGTGTCCACTTCGTTCCTGATCATCCTCGTTCTGCTGGTGGTCATGGGCATGCAGGCAGTCTCGGACGGCTCTGGCTCGTTGCAGCCTGAGAGTATTTTCCATCTCGAAGTTGCGATTTGGTGCATGCTTTCTTCGTACGTACAGCGCTGTTTCTGTTGTTGTGTTGACTCGGACGTTGTAACTCACTCACGCTGTTGTTGTTGCTTCTTACAGAGTGTTCATGTTGCGGTTTATGATGCTGGGCTCCAACATCAACAAGAAGTACCAAAACACAACGTTGCTACTGACAGAGCAGGTTTGTGGCTATATACCTCGACTCGCGTTGTGCTCTGAGCTAATAATGGTGTTGTGCTTTGTATTTGATCAGATGAACGTTTACCTTCGACTACTGGCCAAACCTCACAAGAAGGAAAAGCTGCTGGTTTCGAATAACGTGCTGAAACTCGCCTGCAAGCTGCTAAAGGTGCGTTTAATCGTCGGAAGACAAAGCGGACGAGCTGCCTCATCTGCACTGAATATGAGCGTGATGCTGACGTTGAGTCTGGTTGTGTGTAGGAGCTGAACTCGCCTAACAAAGTGTCGGGTTTGACTATGAACCCGCTACTGTACAACCTCACGCGCGTGGTGGTGCTCTCGGCCTTCTCATCCACAGCGTCAGATTTTTTCGGCTTCAAGCTGAAACTGTGGAAGCTTAAGGCGTAGGCAATTAGCACACGAACGCAGCAAATGAGATGGACAGGCTGGTCGGAATGCAAGCGGACGACGTCAACAAGACAAGCAGCTTACAACACGTTGAAGAAGAGCGTTTGCTCTGTTCACTCGAAATGTTGAAGAGCACTTGCGTCGTTCAGGCAACGCTCCTCGACTAAAATAAAGGCGATTTGTCGACGATGTAGGCAACGTATAGATGAGATGATAAAGGTGGCAGCTAAATACAATACACCTTCACATAATTAATTATACACGTGCCTTGCCTTGATTTTCTGTGTCGGGCCACTTGTCTGACACAATGAGTACAGTAGTGTAGCTGCAGTGGGACCCATGAAGAATTTGATTATGCAGCAGATTCGGGAGAATCATGGGGTTCGTCTATACAGGTAGAGGAGAAGGGGGAAGCGCTGGTTTTGTTGCATGAAGCTTTGCGTGTTGAAGCATAAGTTACCTAACTAGAAATACGAGGGCCTTCCGTTGAGACCTAATAACTGATCCTCTAGAATGGGGGCGTCGGGAACTCGCGCGATGTGCGGAGCAGTAGCGACTCGAGCTTGCTTGGCTTGGTGGGACAAATGGGTGTGCGGTCCACCTCTGCATCTGCGATCCCCATGACCAGCGGCTCCTCTGCAAACGAAACGCGGGTCCGTGAACGCTTGCTCGCTACAACTGGCGGCTTCTGCAGCGTGTCCACCATGGCGTGGTCCACTTTGAGGCGCTGGTACTTGAGCGTGAAGCGCTTCATGTACGAGTCAGCGGCAAGCAGGAAGGGCAACGCCTGCTCCGGCTTGTTCTCGTGCCAAAGCTGGGCGCCGCGGTCGCGCGCGATGGACATGGCACGCCACAGCACGGAAATGTCGCGGCTGGAGGCGTCAAAGCCGCTGAGGAGCGGGAATTCGCTAATAGCGGACGGACTGGAGGGTGGGGAGTTCACAGTCTCCTGCGCCTGGATGAGAGCCATGGTCCACATTTGCTCGGCCTCCATGTGCAGAGTCTCGCCGCGCTCTGTGTTCTCTAGCAGCTGCACCATGCGATTGCGTGCGAGCCCCAAGAAGCGTACGCACGTGTGCTGCTCGTACACGCCCATCTGCTTGAGGATGGCGAGTTCCTTGGCAATGGCGAAGAGGTTGCGCTCCATGACGACGCTGTTCATGTCGGAGGCCCAAGCTTCTACGAGAATCATCTTAAGCTTCAGTTGCAGCGAGAGGCCCATAAGGCTACGACGTAGCAGCTCCTCGCCCTCGTACTTGGCTGACTGTGTCTGCTGCTGTAGTGGAGACATGCTCAACGGCATGGCCAGAATCTTGCTCGAGTCTACGGGTTCAATGCTGCGGCGCCGCTTCTTGCTGTGGGCACTGGTGTCGGTCACGGGTAGCACGGTCATCATGGTACGGAGTTCCTAACTTAGTATGAGGAATCCAACGCCAATTGCTCGGAAGTAACTTTTAGAAATGAGGTTTCTGTAGCAAGCAGTAGCACGGATTTTTGGACCAGCCAGTCGTGCAGACAGCCAGTGTCCAGGTAACGCCCAGAGCCGAGCCGGCGCTTGATATAAATGTGCTGCTCCGGATATGATACCCTGTATAATCGAATTAGTTTTGTTGAACTTTCTTATACGTTGTTGATTTCTATTATTTATACCTGTCGAATATATTTGTAAGATGTGTGCCGTGCTATGCGAGCCAGGGCTGTACCGAACACTGTCACTGGTGGATTCAGAGAGCAGGTTTCGCTCCTCCGACTCGGAACTCTCTCCGGCTCCCTCCTGTCGCTGGCAACAACTCAGCGCGACAGCAGGGACGAAAGGGGTGGTGGCGCCAACACCTGACGACGCTCCAGCTTGGCTGGCAGGCAGCAGCCATATCATGGAAAAATTGGTTACACGCTCCTGTCCGCGCCAATGCGGCTGGGTTGTCACCACCAATGCCGTGGTGGTAGTGACGATGACCGCACATCAAGCGCGCTGTGATCTAGACCCACTACTGGTAGTCAGACACTGTTTTTTGTAGGTAAAAACCACTAATAATTACTTGAACTAGACAACTGCAACTATCGGTAATACCGGGGCATGTGTTTTGAGAGGACGTAGCGCTATCCACTACTGGTAGTCAGACACTGTTTTTTGTAGGTAAAAACCACTAATAATTACTTGAACTAGATAACTGCAACTATCGGTAATACCGGGGCATGTGTTTTGAGAGGACGTAGCGCTACTTGTATTAATAGCCCCGTGTCCCGCGCATGATGCATTTTCTCATGGGCCGAGTGTGTCCAGGACCTGGCCAGTAGCGGCTACTGTAGCCAGCCACGCGGAAGACTACCATCTAGCTGAGGTGATGCCACAATAGAGCGCTTCAATATGGATCTTCTTCGTGGAAGGCAAGCGTCTTGCATTCGGCATGCTCGCGATTTTGAGATCCTAGCTGGTGTATTAATAAGCTTAATAACGTAACTATCAAGATGTTGAGCAACATTGACGAGCCAGGATGTGGCCAACAAGGTGGTCGACACCTTCATCGACGATATCAGACCACACCCGTCGCCAAGTTGCACTCGTCGCTTCAGTTGCATGCGGAGCTGTACATCTACGTGTACCCCTTACCGGTGCGACTCTCACTGCGAGAGCGTAGCGTTACTTATTGAACATACTGTACCCACGGCCCAATCGCTGGACGCTTGCCTAACATGCAGACAGTGTGAACGGTGTCAACGCGTTAGCTCATGAGGGCGCTAGCAAACCATTCAGCGGATTTCGGTCTTGTGGCACTGGATTTGTGAAAGAGGCAGCGAGGGTGTCTCGCAGGAAGGTGATCTGCTTTACGGCTCCGGAGGTGAACAAATTCATGCCGTACCAAACCCAAGTGACTGTGCGACTCGACATACGTATCAGCACCTTTTCTATCGAATAGCTGCAGATTCCTGCCCTAAAAGCCGCCGAATCTCTTTAGGGTGACGTGCGCAGACTCTTTAGTATTATACGCTGCGCAATCATGAGACGTGGCCACTGCCTCTCTGCATTGGCAATGGTCACCACCGTGATGGCACCGCGGCAGTCCGGGTTTCAAGCGTTATCCTATTAATAATGGCTTCGCTACAATTAAACTGTACGGTGCGCTCACACTGTATGTTGAGCGCAGAACATTTACACACTGCTCCGACTCGGACGGAATAGCGAGCACTGCTCGGAGCAGTGCTCGCTATTCACTGAATGGTAACTGAATAGTATTCAGTTACCAGGCGATATCCTCTTGAAAGGCTGCAAGTGCGTGCCTGATAAATCTTCATTGAGCAAATTGTAGATTGGTCCAATTTTGTCTGGATTCAGATGCATTGCCCTTTTTAGTAATAATAGAGAAATCGTTAAGATTTTTGGTAGCGTTACAGATCATCCTGTCCTAACTAATAGTTGCCGTTGCTTCAGTTGATATCAAGTATAGCAGGATAATTATTTAGTGGAGTAACAAACCTTGATTAAGCATACTATATTAGGTGGGTTTCGACCGTTATTATAATATTATTATAATTAGTATACCGGTACTATATTAGGTGGGTTTCGACCGTTATTATAATATTTTTATTATAATTAGTATACTATATTTGGTGGGTTTCGACTATTAGGTGGTTTTCGACCGTTATTATAATAATATTATAATAACGGTCGAAACCCACCTAATATAGTAATATTATTGCTTGGACCGATTCGCGCCGGGTCGGAGCCAAATGAGACTAAAACAGAAGGAATCGTTGCCAAGACACGCCAGTCTTCGATTATTTATGCAAAACACGTCTTGATCGATCGTTTTGTGACTCTTACACTTTATTTCATCCCATTTTCAGTATCAAGTTTGGCCCATTTTGGCATCAAATATAGCAGTAGACAGGGATATCAAGGTTTTGTATACACTAGACTGGGAACCGAGTCGGTGGACACCATCCATATCAAATATAGCAGGATATCACATAAGGGATGATCATTTAAGACAGGATGATCTGTATATATGTAATATCTCCAGCACGCATAACTATTAATAGACAAGCGGAGATAGGTAACCTCGTAAGTTCCGTTTTCCTTAAGTGCTGTTGGTACGAAAACGGTGCTCATGCTGCTTTTTGTTACTTTTTTCTTGGAAACCCCCCAGAAACAAATGCCTTACACCAGTGTAAAAGCCTGATCAGAATACGATTTACCGGTAACCTACTGTAACGCGCCGTGGCCAAGAGGCTCTCGCACCGAGAGCTCTATTAATAACTGCAACTTGGTGGCGGGATGGTCAGATATCGACGACTATTACATGTAGCGCAGCTACATTGTGATGGTACTGTATGTACTCTACACTTCCAGACAGAGCGCCAGTGGAAGGTTCACCTCAGTACAAGTTGAAGTTGCTGAAGTCCTAAAATGGCTACACTATTAATAATAGGTATAGCTTCTGGTGTCCGGCGCTGCGATAAATAAAACTCGGAACCAGCTCCAGTGCTGCATCGCAGCAGTAGTGATGCTGGAGAAGAACGTGATCCGGACTGACACCATGGAGCCCGAGGACGCAGAGCGCCCGGTCGTAAGGGACAAGAGCAATGCTGCCGATGGCGATAAACTGGCAGCGTCGCCTCCAGACGGGGAGGAGGCAAACTCCGAAGCAATGGAGACCAAGACCTTGTTAGTGGCCTTCCCCATGGCCCCCATCGATCGCTATGGGTTTCTCATCACCGACAAGTTCGTAGCTAATTCTCGAGTAGATTGAAGTCGTCAAGTCTGTTTTCTAATGCTCTTTAATCTTGCTACAGACGCTACAACGGAGGCCATACTGCCGCCACCTACAAGCACGCTGTGTGGCTTGAGAACCGACGTACGCAAAAGTGGGTCAAGATGATCGGCAAGCAGCTCGAAGACTGGGAGGTTTGTCAGTTGCGGCATGCTGCCACACTCAAGAAACGTATCCGTAAGGGAATCCCAGAGGCTTTGCGTGGCCGTGTGTGGAGTCACTTGGCCGGATCAACGCAAATGCTGCTGAACAACCCAGGTGCTTATCACAAGTTGCTACAGACTGTCCAAGTGCCTTGTGAAGAAACAATCGCTCGTGACATCGGACGCACATTTCCACGTCATTCGCTGTTTCGCGATCGCTCCTCGTTGGGCCAGTGTGCGCTCATGAATGTACTCAAGGCTTACTCGTTGCACGACCCGGAGGTCGGCTACTGCCAAGGTATGGGCTTTCTATCGGCCATGTTCCTTTGCTACATGCCAGAGCAACAAGCGTTTTGGCTGCTAGTGGCATGCCTGAACCACAAACGATATGGTCTGGCAGATCTCTACCGTCCACGAATGCCGAAGGTACCAGAGGTGACGTTCGTTTTCCAGGGTCTCCTAAAGCAGCTCATGCCGCAACTCTCAGCTCACCTCGAGACCGAAGGATTGCACCCGACCATGTACCTCACACAGTGGTTCCTCACGCTTTTCACTTACAATTTCCCGTTTGAATTTGTCACTCGGGTTTGGGACGCCTTCCTCCACGCAGGTTGGAAGGTTATCTATCGCGTCGCGATAGCACTGCTCAAGATCTCGCAGAGTAAGTACTTTTCGATGGTCTAATGAAGCTCTTTCAACACTAACCTGCAATTTGCCACAAAGAAACCTTGCTGAGCTCCAAGTTTGAAATTATTATGGAGTACTTCCGCGATCTGCCGAACAAAGTACGTTGCTATAGTCGACATTTCTGCAACAACTTGGTGTTAACACAATATTTTCAGGTGGACACGGACGAAGTGCTGAGTGTAGCATATCGGTTGCCGATCAAACGAGCTCTGATCGCCCACTTAGTCGAGGAATACGTACGCTCTTCTGCTGCTTCGTGATCAATACATAGTTGTTTTGCATTGAAAAAAAGACTGTATTTTATAGATTATCAACGGCGAAATGGGCAAGTTACCATACTCGTAAACACGCTAACACGAATTCCATACTTGCAGATCTCGGAATATACGAAATGCACATCAATATAATCGCCTAGTCCTTAGTCCTGCTTGACCGAGGCTGACGGCACCAGAGTTGGCTGGCTCGGAGCGAAATGCTTCTTGAGCTTAGGCAGCACAAGTCCACCCACCGTCGCTACTACAATGAGCTGCACCGTAGTAGCCGTGTCGATAATGTCTCCGCGCGACCGCAGCTCACGCAGGATGAGACCGGCCTTGCAGCTGAGAAAGTTGTACGGGATAAGGCCGACGAGCGGACCCAGCGTGAACTGGCGCAACGGAATGGCCAGGTGGGGCGACGCCATGTTGATGAACCAGTTGGGTGTGAACGGGAAGACACGCAGAAACACCATGTAGAGCGCCATCTCGTCGCGATGGGCGTCAAGCATTGAGCGCAGCGTCTCCAACTTGCGCGGGAACAGGTGCGTGACCACCCGACGGCCAAAGTGGCGCGACAGCAGGAACATGAAAACGGATCCCAGCGTGTTGTAGGCCAAGCAGAGCGGGAAGCCCAGCGTCACGCCGAAGAGCGCACCGCCCAGTAGGTTGAAGAAAACGGTACCCGGGATGGCGAACGTCTGCAGGTACAGGTAGCAGCCCATGTGCGCGAGCAGTAGGGAACCCGGCTGACGCTCCGAGAAGCTCTGCAGCGTCTCACCCAACTGTTGCGCGGCCTGCAGCGATGTCGGTAGTCGCAGTGCCGCCCACTCGTCGTCCGTGAGCTCTGAGACCACCAGCGAGTGCAACGTCACGCCAAGCAGCGTAGTGCTAGCCAGGAAGATGACGCCGACAAGCTGCACGTCGCGGCGCCAGTCGTGGAATGGAGTCGAGGAAGACGGCAAATGTTTCTCGGAGTCGCTGGTCATGGCGCCGTCGTCCGCGGTGGCGAGCGGGGACGAGAACTCCGGCGCGTGAGGGGGCATGACTGAAGTAGACGCGGCTTCTTCCCAAAATGACCTTTTCGGAAGTGAGCACTACTTTATCGTTGTTTTCTTACCCATCTACCCAGTTTTTTAATAATTAGGGTTTCTTTTCTTTTATGCGTACGTTGGAAATTGGCATGCTATTAATATTTTCGACTGGCTTTTGTCAAGATCTCTCAGGTGGCTCGTTGTTCTTGTGGGAGGAGTTGGGTGCAGTTGCGTTTTACGAGTTACAGAAATCTTGGTAAAAACATATCATTTATAACGTTAATTACTTCTCAGCCTGAGTGAGTGGCAACCGTCTTCAACCTCGAGAACAGTGCAAATGAAAGGTGAGTACATGTAGTCTGCCAATAATGCAAAGCGGTTCGTTGACAAAAATAATATACCCATTTATGTCTGTAGTGCCCTAAAAATCGACCTATTATTGCCGCAGAGTTTCTCTTATGTACGAATAGCTTAATCAAAAACCAGCGGTTGTCACTCTCCAATTTCCAGCAGTAGCAATGATGTTCGTGGCGACAGCTCGTCAAGTATCCCGCGCAGTCTCTCGCTCGCGTCTCTGTGTTTCGGCGTCTCCTCTTCTGACCAACACACTGTCGCAGCAGCCATGGACTCGTGCCGTTACAGCTCCGTTCCTGCCCGGCAGCGGCGTCAGCGGCGCCGTCCGCACGAAAGTAAGCGACCAAGAGGAGGCTCGTGAAATGGCGCGCATGGAGGCGGAGGCGGCGGCAATACTGGGTGGACAAGTTGCGCCGGAGTATAATCCGGAAGACAGTGGAACGACAACGGAAAACGCGTCAATTGAGAACCTTCTGAGTAGCCTCAACGAAGTATTTGAGATTATCGCTGCCGTGCCGTTGATGGACGAGGAGCAGTATGGAGAGCTGCGCGATCACTATGAGAGGGGCCCAGGGCTGGACGAATTTGATGAGCGGGGATACAGCATCAAGGTGGGCACGCTTAGCATTTGGAAAGGCGAGCGCGATCTCAAGAAGTTGACAGAAGGTGTGGATGCGGATTCTGCACAGATTCTCGAGCGGATTCTTTTGCATACACTGAACATCGAGAGAAAAGTGCGTGCGATGTTGGTCAACGGTGGTGTCGACCCTGACGATGTAAACGAACCGGAAGAAGGCAGCAAAACCACTTAAGAGTACTCCAATGCAAGATATGCAAGATGTTTTGCATATACATGTATCTTCGTAATTTGTTGGTCCTTGGATATATACGAGAAGGTAGTAAGTAGAACCGGAAGAAGGCAGCAAAACCACTTAAGAGTACTCCAATGCAAGATATGCAAGATGTTTTGCGTATACATGTATCTTCGTAATTTGTTGGTCCTTGGATATATACGAGAAGGTAGTAGTTTTCACAACCCCTGACAGATTTTCACTAGTTGGTTGACGACTTCAATCATTGTCGGTCTTGCAGATGGTTCGAACTCCCAGCATTTTTCTACTACAGGCCCCACACAAAGCTGATGCTCGTGAGTGAGCTTAGGACGACATCCGCTGAGCGCTTTTTCAACAAACTGATCACCTGCCATTCCTGTGAAAGGATTAGTGCGATCTCGTGGACTAGCTGAAGCCAGCTCCCACAGCACAACTCCAAAGCTCCAAACGTCGACTTTGCTGTCATATCCTTGCTGCGTGAATATTTCCGGAGCTGTGTACCCGGATGATCCAACTTCTTCTAGCAGCAATGGCTCATGCTGCTGCCACTCTACAGCACTTCCCAGGTCACCAACCTAAAGAACTTCATTCATGAGGACAGTTGATTGAATCACACTTCTTTATTAAGCTGAACTGCTTACCTTCACTGTCGAGTTTGATGCCAGATCACCATCAACAAGAATGTTGTGACTTTTAACGTCACGATGGATCATATTATGCTCATGCAGCCAAGCGAGGCCTTTCGCAATTGTTAAGCCAAGCATTGCTTTCTATTCATACAAGAACAATGATAAATGAAAATACACTCCTAAACAGCCACAATACAAAACATACCTGCTTCATTGACATTCGACTCCATGCAACTTCGTCCTGCAAGCACTGGGCCAAACTTTTGCATACAATACAAAACAAATGTTAATCGTAGCGGACGTTAATGGTGCAATAAATTGCTCACCTGCCACGGTCAAAGTATTCCATGACGATAATGAGGCGAGGTTGCAGTATTACACCAACAAGTTCTACGACATGTTGGTGACCATTTTGACTGCGACATCGCTTCAGAACTCGGAATTCTTGCTGAAAAGCGCGAAGAACATTAACGGGTGGAATAACGTGCTGATGTCGAAACTCTTTGACTGCCACCTGTCGAATGCAATCGCTCTTATAAACACCACGACTTACACACGAGTGGATTCCTTCTCCAACGCAATTTTCAACATTTAGATGCTCCATATCAATCTGATCAGAAGCCGTCTCGACAGAAAGTTCTTTCAACAGTTGATTAGCTGCATCGGAGTTGATCTGGGACGTGTCTTGATGGTTCATTTTTTGAAAATTGTCTTCTGGTACCACAGCAGCTTTCAGTTGTTTGCGTTTCAATTGGAGCGCTTCTCCGAAGTTTGTGGGCAACGCAAATGGTGGACGTTTAATCACCTCAGGTCGAAGAATAGGTTCACGGATGCCTTCCACTCGTATCCAAAGCTTCACTTTGCCCGCAGGGAGCAATACCACCGCAGATTGAGAATTACGCCGTTGGCGTCTGATAACGGGGAAAAACCGCGAAATCTCGTAGTTTTCGTTTGTCTTTGCCGGTACCTGGAGCTCCCCAACTTCCCCAATGGCGACGGAGCTTGGCAGCTTTTTGCTAGTTGCTCCACATGTACAAACAGCACATGATAAGAAAAGGTGAATCGAGATAATTGAAGACGGGACTTCTTCGTCTTGTGATGTGACTTGATGTGTGTTGTGAACTTGGAATTTCAGCTCGTGTTTCTTCCAGATGGAGTGATTTCGAGCATGTTGAGTCGCTGTGCATGACTGTACGGAGCTATCGTTTACTGTGATATTCGCTACAGGACGGAGTGTATGTTGGCAAGCCGACTGCCTATTCAGCACGTGCAAATCAATTCCGTGCAATACTCGGACTTTGACAACGTAGCTAAGTGGGGATGCTGTTGAATCAATTGTCGGGTTATGTACTGTTTCAGTGATTTTCTTGTGTGTAGTTGAAGACCTCAGTGGTAATGAACCAGTTGCAGGATGTACACTGTTGCTGTTCCTGAAGAAGTGCCTTTCGTTTTGCCTTCTATTGTGTAGTAAAGCACTTGGAACCCAGAGATCCAAACCATGCGTTGACGCCGTAACTCCGGACTTGAGGCTTCTCTTCTTGGAACCAATTTCCAAGGCCATCCTTAACTCAGTTAGTGACAATGTGAGGTTAATAGCACTGGTTAGCGGTATGATCAGCCTTAAAATAGTGACATCAAAATAAGCGTCTACGTCTAAAAGCTAAATGCATTGGTGATCTGTGTAGTAGTTCTACTTACTCTGAGCATCAGCACCCTCATCATCGTCCATTACTCCCCCATTGGCGATAAACTCGTTCAACCTCTTTTGGATATCGAGCGTGTGCATGTAAATTCGTTGCAGGATGATTGCCGAGTCCGCATCCACGCCCTCAGTCAGTACGTTCAGGTCGTGCTCACCCTGCCACATCTTGTTCACTGCGGCCTTAATCGAGTAGCCCCGAGAGTCAATGTCGTCCAGTCCAGAGCCCTTTTCAAAGTGGACCTTAATCGCACGCTGCTGTTCGTCCTCCTCATCAAGGAACGGCATCGCTGCGATAAGCTGAAGCTCGTCATTAAGCTCATTCAGCACCGTCTCAATCGAGTGATCCTCCGCCGCCTTCCGGTCCACTGGGTTGTAAGCCGGAGCGGACCGACGAATCTGCTCCTGGCGCTTCTCTGCGGTCTCTTCCTCCTGCTTCGCCTTCTCACGAGCCTCCTCCTCTTTGTCGAAGCCCAGATTCGAGTTCTCCACCGCGTCTTTACCAACCGCTTTTCCCCAGCTGCCTTCGCCCCATTGAAACGCTTGCGGTAGACCGCATTCATCGAAGAACCGACCCAGCGCCTCCTCCACCAGCGTGTTACAAGCTCCACCCGTCGTCCGCAGCTGCAGATCCACCTCCTTAAATTCCCCTTCCACTGGCGTCTTAAGAAAAAATGGTAGCACTAGTGTTTTGGCCGGAGGAAACTCGTTGTGCTTCTCGATGGCGTCCAAAATGCCCAGCAGCTCCTTGTACGACTCCTCGTTTGCGAGCTGTTGCTCCGGGTACCGTCCGAACAGGTCTGGGTGTGTGCGCATGTAAAGTTTGCGCAGTGTATCCTTAAGCATCGGCACCCGGCCGCCCTTCTGATTCTTCATCTTGCGCAGATTCTTGCGGCGCTGGGCGCGTTCGCTCACTTTTGTACGCACGGCGCCACCCACGCCGCTGCCAGGTAGGAATGGAGCTGTAACGGCGCTAGTCCATGGTTGTTGCGACAGAGTATTTACTAACAAAGGAGACGTCGAGGCACAAAGACGCAAGCGAGAGGCTGTGCGAGATGCGAGACGAGCTGTCGCCACAAACGCCATTGCCACTTGCTACAGCTGGACAGGTGAAAAGTGGGTCGTTGACGACCGCTGGTTTCTGATGGATGAAGCAATGCGTACATAAGAGGAGGGGTAATGTACGATGGGCAGGCCTTCGTTAATTGCGGGAAATCCCGCACTTAAAAGGTAAGGTATGGTAATTCGTACAGCAGTCTATGGTGACGATTAATGTATTGAAATGATAGAGTCGACTACGTTCCTATCCCTCATTGTCTGTGCTGAGCTTTGAGTGCAAAATCCTTTCCAGCGATAAGTAGGTGAGTACTTCGAAGTAAATGCCTGTATTCGTTTTGCTCCCACTTAATTGGGCTTAGCCCAGACCTCCTTGCAACTGCCGAAGTGTGTCATATTTTAATATGACACACTTCGGCATTAAAAATTATTTCGGCAATCGCATTTTCTTTTTTCCGGCACTGTGCCACTTTATTAAAGATGTATACCTAGAGCTTGTTAAGCAAATCGAATTGTTTGGCCTGGAAAATGCCCTCCAATGGTAACGAAGTCAACGCTGTGTGGTGATCATCCAGTTCCCACTTGAGAACAGAGAAATCTGACTCGACTGACGCCATACAGTTGCCATTCCACTGACGGAGGTGCGATAATGTGTGTGGGCCTCGAGTGGCTTGGAGCTTGTCCCATCCGTCGTTAAAGTTGCTCTCGTAGTTTTGCTTGTCAAGTACTACCTTGCCGTAGTCGTTTAGCATACTTTCCTGGCATAGCATTTGATGCTCGAATTGTATAGCTTCTATCTGAGCTTGATTCCAAAATTTCATCAGATGACCACGACGAGTGCCAAAATTTCGCTCATAAACTCGAGCGGGGAAATCTGGGCTAGTTCTGCTGGCCTTACAGGAGGTGAAACACCTGGAGCGGCTTCGTTGCTGCTATTTCTTTCTGCTTGCACCAGCTCCTGCTTTTCAATAACATGCAGTACAAATTTACCAAGCTGCATCAGCGTGGATATTTTGTCAACTGCTTCCAGATTACCAAAGTAATTGGTCACAAAAGTTCCTTAGTGCTTTACGAAATTGATCAATTGCTGCTCTTCAAGCCAGTACTTGTTGAAACTGAACCCAGAGACGAAGGTGATGGACCTTGTGTGCGTGTAATCACACGGGACGACATTATTGATCGTATCAATAAGAACTAAAAGATGTCGAAACAAGAAAAACGTACCGCACGTGACGTCGTGAAGCGCCGCTTTAACCTTGAAGTGCGTATGGAGTCTAAACGCAGAGGTGTTGACGGACGTCTGCAGGACGTACGTCGTGCTGCCAATGCCATTAGGAAAGGAGACGACCCAAAGAACTGGGAGCGTGTGCTTGGACCTATGCCACTCTCATCAGAAGATGGAGAGAGTGGTATCTACTCTGACGACGACCTGATGCCACTACCTGAAGCCAAGGTTATCGAGAACAGACGACCCAAAGAACTGGGAGCGTGTGCTTGGACCTATGCCACTCTCATCAGAAGATGGAGAGTGGTATCTACTCTGACGACGACCTGATGCCACTACCTGAAGCCAAGGTTATCGAGAATAACCAGAAGACACTGGAAGCGCTGGAGAAGCAGCTTCGTGACGACATGAGAGCCAAGGACGACGGGAAAGCAGTGGCTAACCCTATAAGTCAGCCAACCAGTGAGGCCGTGGCCGAGACTGTTGAAAAGGACAAGGACGGAGAGGAAGCAGTGGCTAACTCTGCAGTTTTGGTAACCAATGAGGCAGTGGCTAATGACGTGCAAAAGACGTCTGAGAAGGCAGTGGCTGACTCTGAAGAAAGACTAGCAGTGGCTAAAGTTACCCAGGAAGTCGAAAAGGTGACCATTGGCCCTTATGAGTGGACAAACTTCATTTTTAGAAGGCGAAGTTACCTGGGTTGTGGACACTGGAGCCACTTCGCACATGTGTAAGGACTTAGGCCTGTTCACGGAATATTACCCGCATGATGCCAAGATGGAAACGGCTGCGAATCCACTTTGAATCCTCGGTAAAGGCACTGTACGCTTTACGGTTAAGACATCTCGGGTGCTATACGCACGATGGTGTTGAAAGACGTGAATTATGTGCCGCGTGTGGCGCACAACTTACTGTCGGCGATGAAAGCTCCCATCCGTGATGGATTTGAGATCAATATGGCTGGGAGAAGCTGTGTGCTCCGCCATGCCGGTGAAGGGTATGAAGTTGATGCTCCTGGTACTGGAGGCGTGGGCTTGTATCTACTCAAAGGCCTAGGTAAGAAAGAGAGTGCTCTACTTGCTACTGGAGGTACTGAGACTAAGAAAGTGATGCTGTGGCATGGATTTCGACGAGACTCTATTGCCCGCGGATAGCTGGATCTCGGATCTAGATCCAGGGGAATATGAAGTACAGAAAATCCTCGATATGTGATCTAGAAAGAAGACTAGGTTTGGTCGGATCTACCGAGAATGTTTGGTCCAGTGGTGTGCGTATGAGGATCCGAGCTGGATAGATGAAGCCGATTTGAATGCGGATCTTTATTACACGAATTCCTACGGGATCATGTAAGCCGCAACAGGTTCGGCGTGATCAGACTCACGAAGAATCGTGAGGCGGAGATCCGTCAGCACGAGCTGGTCGTGCTGATGAATATGATGAAGACGGATCTGCAGGGAGGCTGGGAGACTGCAGATCGGAGGATGGGATTACATATGACTACATGTCATATTGAAAAGGGGAAACGAAGAGATGACAATAAAAGAGAAATTACGGTCAAAGGAAGATCTACGAAGATCTCGATCTCGCTAGATCCACGAGGATCTCGATCTCGCTCCGCTACCTAGGCGTACTGCTGCCATCCAGTTGCGACCAACTCTAGGGATGATCAATGGGTGTTATGAATCGCACGGACACCGACGAACTTGTTGCGAATGCGAGAGATCCCGAAGGCCGGATGGAGATAGGTAGATCTGCGATACTGGTTACGCCAAGGATCCACCTCGTCGATCTCCACCAAAGCTTCGAGAAGCGACGTAGGCTCCGGTTGCGGTGCAACGGGGCTCGACAAGTTAACCAAGCGGGGCAAATGACCTGGGTACCAAGCCACGTGGTCAGATCGGGACGGGAAATGAAGAAAAAAGATGTCCAACAGGATATCCATGTCACACCACCCCTCTTTCATCGCGTTGAGCAAGATCCACAAGATCTGTTTCCGGTGGTTTCCAGCATGTCCGCGGCGGTTATTGCGACTCTTCCAGAAACGTGCGAGCCATGAACCAGCTGGACGATTAGCAGAAGGAATTGGAAAGTTATGGGTACTCTCCCAATAAGCCTGCAGATGCCGAGCTTCGTGAATCATATGTTGGATGAATATACCCAACCGACCGCCCACCGATAAGTCAAAACTCAACGCGTCACCCCGATTCTCCAAGATCGCCCAGGGCTCGGTGTCCAGCAGGGCTCGGATCTGGGTCTCGGTGACAATATGGGTGCATATTGGCTCTCGTCAAATATAGACAGAGGCGCCGTGTTATCAGGAAACAGCCAATCCAACTGAATGGGCAGTGAAGGGAACAAATCGGCGAGCGTCAAGTTGCGGCTCGTAAGAGTGTTCATACGATCTACGATCCACGGCTCTACGTCTTCCTGCCGATGGACTTGGCGAGAGGCAACCCCGGGGAGAAAGTCGGATTCCCGATCGAAAGGAGTTTGAAGCCCGAGGGGGTGAATGGTAGCAAACGACGTCCCGGGCCGTTCCCTGGACCGGATGGCGTGGAAGACGGAGGGGCTTCGCTTTCCTGGTCTGAGTCGCTAGATTCATCGCCAGGCCCTCCAGATCCTCCAACCGAAGATCCAGCTTGGACGCGGAAGTCTTCCTTTTTTTGAAGGGGAGGATCCAGTCTTCACGGTAGATCCAGACTTAGATGCGGAGGATCCCGGCTTGCGCTTCGAGGATCCCGACTTCGCCGCCGGAGAAGGGATCCTAAGACCAGACGTGGTCGCAGATCCGGTCTTAGTCGTAGGAGTCTTCGACTTAGACGTGGCGGATCCGGGCTTCACTGAAGATCCACCCCTTTTGGCGGATCCGGCTTTAGGTGCGGCGGATCCGGTCTTGGCTGATGATCCATCCTTTTTGGCGGACCCGGACTTCGGCGTGGAGGATCCGGTCTCCAACGTCAGCTGGCTGATCTGGATATCGGATACCGTCAGTTGGAGAGTGAACGTCAAACTCCGAACGAGATTGGGCCACCGCGCTGCAACATCTAGCCGTCGTGGCGGCCGCAGTGAACGCCACTCCGTGAGGGCTTCCCGAACCTCCTGGATCTTCGGCTGGACCGGATACTCCGGCTGGGCGGCCGGATCAAGATCCTAACAATTCCCACGCGGTAGATCGTCCGATCGACGTTTCTGAGTCTCGTATCGTGATCAGCGATCCCTAGGTTCCATTGTGGGATCCTGCCATTTGTGGCGCTTCGGGACCCCCCCCCAAGAGGCGTCGTAGTCGGTCGCCTTCTTCTGAATTCCCGCCGAAACGTCCATCCAAAAGACCGCGAGCTTTGTTGGCTTCTTCCGATGACTCGGAACCTCCTTAGCCGGGGGCGGATGTACTAGGTCCTGAGATCATCGAGATTGATGATGACAAGTCGTGGATCTGAAGGAGAAGGATCTGAAGGGGAAGAAGAGGAATCCGATGATGGAGATCGTGAATCCGAGGAAGAGAAGAATGGATCTGATGACGATAAGGAAGGAGACGAGAGTGGAAATGCAGACCTGGACGAAGACGATGAAGATGACGAAGAGGAAGCTGCCGACGAAGATTTCGATCAGGCGACTCTGATAGCTCTCGCTCAGTCCCGAGCAGAAGAGCGCCGCCGTCAGTCCGCCCCCTAAGAAGATTCCGTCCTCTTCGATAGCTGCCGGGTCTGGGGCCGCATCTGCGGCTTCCAAGTCTGGATCCGCAAGCTTATACCGAAAATACACTTACGCAGAGTTCACTTGAAGTAATTTAGCACCAACGGCATCTCGATCAGCCAAAGCGTCGTCTCTCGCGGTCCGCAAAGCCTCACGATCGGATCTGGTCCCCCTCAGTCGAGATCTGCAGGATCTTCCCCTGGAGATCAGACTGGATCTGATTCCACTCCGAGGTCAGACGTAAGATCTGACTCTGGAGATCTTGGATCAACGAGGCGTTAGGGTCGACCGCTGGAATGAAAGCAGGTGCAGATCCGAGATCCGACGCAGGTACCGCAGGAGGCGCTTCGGCTGAGCCAGATCCGCTAAGCGCAGCGAGTCGCCGTTCGGTCTCTTGCAAACTGCGGCGGAGTAGCTCAATCGTGTTGTCGGAGATCTTCGCCTCATGTTCGGCGTCATCGCGGGCCCTTTGCGCTTCCATACATTCGTCATGAGCAGTCTGTATGTCTTCGCCTGCTTGAACAAGCTCCTGTTCGAGACGCTCCAGATCCGCTCGGCTTTGATCCCTCTCTTCCCGATAGCGGTTGCGTACGTGGCTCACCTCGCGGATTTCAGCTGCGTGACGAGCGTTGGATTAGCGGTGATCACGGATGGCCGCATCCCGCTCGGCTTCGGAATCTCTACGATCGAGTAGAGAGCTTGGAGCGACAAGTTGCCTCGCAACCGGTGGCGTCTCGCCCTCAAGAGGATCCTGCTCGGGGTGCTGCAGCGCCGGCTGTGGCCTTATCAACCGAGGAGATGATGTCCTACTTTATTGCGAACGCTCTGCGTCAAGTGACTGATCCTCCAGCGGCACCAGGGAGGTCCCCCTCATGGTAAGCTTTACGCATACCAACGTAAAAGGTGGGATGGGTAGCCATAGCCGACGGCAAGTCCAGAGTGTATGCATTGCCATGGACACCAATGACCGTGAACGGACCAATGAAGCGCGGAAGCAACTTAGTTCTGTCCACGGAAGACACGGAATCAAAATGTGAACGGACCAATGAAGCGCGGAAGCAACTTAGTTCTGTCCACGGAAGACACGGAATCAAAAGGCAGATTCTTAGCGTTTAATAAAACCAAATCTCCAATTTGGAACACTTGCATGTGTTTATGCCCATGGCGATCACTGTTTTCTTTTTGCAAGTCTTGGGCCGCAGCCATAGCGTCTCGGACGCGCATTCGGATGGCTTCGCCTGATTCAATGAATGAAAGAAGGTTCCTTTTAACGGATGAACGAACGCCCTTAAGACCTTTTAGGTATTCTCCTTCAATCCCTCCCACACCCAAACTGGAAGCCGGAGGCAACGCCAAACGTGTACGCGGATGGCCCAAGCCGTTTACGTAAAACGGCGTGAAGCCTGTGGACGCATGCACCGCATTGTTCATAGAAAACGCAACTTGAGCTAAATGCGCGCTCCACTTGGTGGAATCATCAACACAAACACTGCATAATATGTCCTCGAGGACGCGATTAACGCGCTCAGTCTGACCATCAGTCTGTGGATGGTCCGCTGTGGAAATATCCAATTTCGTACCGAGAAGTCGGAAGAGATGTTGCCAGAAGTGGGACACGAAGCGAAGATCGCAGTCACTGACAAACGCCTCTGGGATGCCGTGGTGCCGAAAGACATTGTTGATGAAGGGTTGGGCGGCTTGTGGAGCAGTAAGACTGCGCTTGACAGCCACAAGCCGGACCATCTTACTCAAACGGCACACGAACACCAGAACGCCAGTGTGGCCTCGCCCATCGGGTGGTAAATCAAAAATTTTACTCAAACGGCACACGAACACCAGAACGCCAGTGTGGCCTCGCCCATCGGGTGGTAAATCAAAAATAACATCCATGCTCACTTAGCACCAACAGTCCCCGGGGATAGGCAGGCAGACTCATGAGCGGCGCAGCCGAGGATGGGGAGGGTTTAACCCGCTGACACGTTTCGCACGTCTTGACGTAAGAGCGAAATCATTTGTACATGTGTGGCCACCAGAAATCACGGGCCACAGACGTGTACGTCTTTTCGCGGCCCAAGTGGCCACTGTGGACTGTGTCATGCGCCTCGAAGAGGATGCGATGACGAATGTCCTCGTCGTTAGGGACGACAAGACGAGGTTCGCCCCCTGGTCTACTTGGTAGTAGAGTAGACCCTCCGAGAGGGAGAACCTATGCAACTTGGCTTGCTGTCGAGCGGTGAGTTGCCTCTTTGGTACCGAACCGACTCCCAAAACGTCGACTAGATCTCTCAGATCATCGTCTTCAGCGTATGTCTCACGGATGAGCTCGTGGAGCGGAGACTCG
>JAIKVB010000051.1:0-53268 GCA_024679045.1 Phytophthora brassicae | reverse complement strand
CTCAATCCGATCGCGTCGACCAAAACCCCAGCCGAGAAGGCTCTTAGTCAGCTCCACCCTGCTCCAGTGGGGGGTCCTCCTGCTCCAGTCGCTCCGATGAACGCTGGAATGAGAATGGGTATGGGCATGATTACTCAGCACAACACTATGGGAATGGGAATGGGTGCCCCGCCTGCTTTCAATGGTGGAATGAACATGCAAATGAACATGGGTGGGTTGCCTCCGAATGGTGGAATGATGCATGGTGCCTTCCCCGGTGCTCATGGAATGGGTGTCGGCATGAACCAGCCGAATCCGTTTGGTCAGCAGCCTCCTGTCATGTACGACAACATCAAGAAGTTACTTGAGAAGAAACCGGTTGTGGATGAGGCCTCAATGGACTTTTTAGAGGGTCTTGGCGGTGGCGCGAAGGTTTCAACCAACTCGTCGACGGGATCTGTCACAGCTGCACCGCTCGCCAATGCGTTTGGAGCTCCTCAAACCCCTGCTGAGCTCGATTTCAGCTTTTTAGGCGGTGGAGCACCTTCAGCTTCTTCTCCTCAGCAGGTATCGTCACCTGCTTCTGGAAGCAAGTCGAGCGCTCTTGCTAGTCGTCTCGCTCAAGGAAAGCGACCAACTCAAGAGGCTGCACGCAAGAACCTCGGATTCAACGCCGGTGCGTTTACCAGTACTGGAAGCACTACCAAGATATCCCTAAAGAGTCTGGGAAGCCCTTCTTCAGGTGGATCAAGCGAACCTACTCTCGATGACTTTGCTGCCGGGAACGCAACATTGGCGCCAGTCGACGATATCTTTGCTGCGACTCCAACCAACCCCCCTGCAAACCCTGGTTCCGCTTCCAACGACATTTTCTGGTAGATCGTGGCGCAAACCTTATTTCCAGGGGCAACAGATTCACCAGCCCCAATAGCTTCGAACTACCTGCTTTGAATACACGTATCATTTAACTATATGAAAGTGTGCATTTCCATTAGGTTCTGCACTTGAGACGCCGTCATTTCGCCGTCCCAGCAATGATTACCCTTCCACCATCGTCCGTTTTGCATCGCTAATTCTGCGCTTTCGAGTCCGTTGCTCGCACCGACGTCCCAGGTTCTGCTTCGCTATATTTACGAAGCAGTTTTCTACCGGCTTCACCAAGCTGCTCACTAAAACCTGGGGGTCTAGCGTCATTTCTTGCTTTCTCGCCATTAGTCAAGCGTCTGAATCTTCACAATCAACCTACGCAATGAACGACCCGTTTGCAATGCTGGACCCTACCAAGAAACCCGGTGTCGTGTCCAACGGAGCGTCCAACTTCGCCACTGCACCCAGACCCGCATACCCGCCGATGGCCAACCCTTTCGACAATTTTGCAGGTGTCAACCCGATAGCAGGTGGCAACGCCATGATGATGCCAGCGCAGCAGCAAATGTATCTGAATGGGGCCAACTTCATGACTCAACAAGGCCCGCCAGCCTTTGGTGGTCTTGGTGGTGGCAACCAGCAGTTCGCAACTTTCAACCCGTACCAACCAGCCGTGGCAGCGCCAGTCATGATGATGCAGCCACAGTTCCAGCAAAACATGAATAATACCCCTACGAAGCTGATGCCCATGCCATCCTACGGTGGCGAACCGATCATGTACGACAGCATTAAAAACGTCATGAAACCCGCCGACCCGTTTGCGTCGTCGCCCAGTTTCGGAGCTGTTCGGGCTCCTGAACCAACGCTAGCTCCGTCGATGACTCACCAAATGCGTGACCTGAAGTCAACAATCGTCGACTTTGACCCTTTCAGCCCGAAAGGATCGACGCCTCGAACCCCATTTGACTTCCCTGAAGAGGCTACTACGGCATCTTCGTCAGGCTCTAATGATCGTTTCTCTTCTTTTGGAGGCAAACGTCCGACCCAAGACGAGCAGCGATCGCAGTTGGGCTTCTCATCCGAGAGTTTCGCTGGAGCACCATTGAAATCGAGGATCTCTCTCAGGGACGTGAATGGCAATGCTGGTACTACCAGCGATGATATTACCCCGTACTTCCTCGAGGGCGACGACGCTTTCATGAGTGGAAATTTCACAAATCTCGACGATTTCGACACCACCACAAGACGAGGAAGTGGTGGGGAACGCCGCTCATCGAATCCATCGGACGCGTCGTCTAGTCAAGCGGAGACAGACGAAGTAGTGGGAGAATGTGCTGAAAATGAATACGACGTTCGTTTTGAGAGTGGTCGGAAGTTGGGCGTACTCATGGAGCGTGTTGACGTCTGGAACTCGGCCAACCAGCGGAAGGAAACTGCAGTAGTGAAGCTTGTCGTTGAAAACGGATCCGCTGACCGCGTCGGAGTGACTATCGGTAGTACAGTGGTGTCAATTAACCACCGTTCTGTTGAGAACGAGTCGTACGTGGCCATTTTGGAGCTGATCAAGGCTGCTCCTCGACCACTGCGCATGCGTTTTCAGCGTGGAGCTTTGAACAAGGACACTACCCAGGGCACAATTCTCACGAGAATTTCCAGTATGTAGCATTGCCACTGTGATGTTGAAATGCTGAGCTAACCACGACGTTTTGTGATACTTGCAGATGGCACATTCAGCGTTGGCAACCTAACGTCGGGTAATGCCTCGTGGACGAACAAATACTTCGCTTTCGGTGGCTCCAAAATGGACGTTCTTCAGCTCTTCGTGTCGCGAGCAGCGTACCATGAGGTGAGAGTTTCTTGTGCTTTGCCTAGTTGCGAACAGAGTCTGAAACTTCTGCTTTGGTTCACAGTGCGTCATCGCTTTGTACGAGAAGAGAGGCGTGCACACGCAGATCCAATCCTTCCGTCTATGCCGAGACCACAAAATTTCTCCGATCAAGAGCAAGATTTATAAGGGATACGGTGCGTACTAGTCAGTGATGTTGTTGGTGTATGACCGACCCCTTCTAACTGTAACAATTGCAGGCAATCTCCACTATTTCTCGCTGACGGTGCCTTCGCTTCGCTTCGTGGCGGCCAAGTTTGCAAGTGACGACTACGATATTATCAAGAACATTTGGTCCAACACCTACGACGCTATCGAGCGCAAGAAGCGCATGGCGTACTGAGGTCTCTAGCTACTATTACCACAATATTCCGTCGTCTTTATTAGCATACCAATATACAACTAACTTCGCTTTATAGAAAACCCTTACAACGTACTTTTCAAATGTACTTCTGAGCTGCTGGTCGAATGTTTCGACAATTCAAGCATCCCTCACCCACCGAGAATGAAGTATAAGCGATAGCAACTCACCTGCAAAAATAGCGCCAAAGCATTCTGAGAATTGGTCATTCAGTCATCCCTCTATTCCGGGAGGGCAGTGCATTATCCCTGCTTGAGTTCTCCGCTAAAGATTGGACTTCCCAATTCAGATTGGCGTCGACAAGCGCTACGCAATCGTGACTACGGTATGAGTCGTCTTATGCAGATCGCCCAGCGCTCCAACAAGGCCGCAGTGGGTTTCAAGGTGCAGCTCGTGGTGCACCGCCTGAATGCGAACTTAGCACTCAAACATGATAGCGAGCTGATCGCTGTCATCATGGGACGAAAGAAGAAAATCCCCTCCAAGTCCGGACTCTACCAACCTGCTGACCCTGGTGACGACGGCTCACTAAGACGCTTGAATGGTACTCGAGCGATTCAGTCGTCCCAGTCGAGAAGTGGTGACACTGGTGAAGTCGTTTGGGGTGATATGGTGGCGTTCTCAAGCACGCTTTACATGGCCAAGACGGGTCTTTTCCAAGCCAAACGCTTCCAAATTCATGTCAACACTCCGGGTGAATACGGGAAAACCGTAGCGATTTTCGAGTTTGACTTGGCTGAGCTCGTTCCGGTTTCCAAGGATTCAGGCAAGGAAAGCGTTCGCTTGACCACTACCAAGTGTCCTGACGACCCTCGTGCGTGTATCTCACTCACCGTCGTGAGCTCACGTGTACACCGTGATCGTAATGGTGTGGGAACCGATAACGAGGGGTCTTTTGTTGACGACAGCGCCAGCGAGATGGGATCGGAGATGTCAGCGTACACGAACCACAGTCGAGCTTCGTCGCTGGCCTCGAATTGTCGACGCAACATTGACTTGCCAATTCCAGAGCATACTGGTGAAGGTGGGAAGACCGATGCCATCCGCTCGCCTGGAAGATCAGAGGAGGCTGTGGCAGCTGCAGATACTGCACGCGATGAGCTTGTCAAAGCTCTGCAAAACCTTGAGGTACAGCTTCGCGAGAGTGAGTCAGCAAATGTGAAGCTCGAAGCCACAATCGACCAGAAAGATCGAGAGATTGAGCGCCTTACGAGGATAGCAGCAGGTGTTGGTGCAAACTCCGAAGGTGAGGCTGAGAGTGGAGTGATGCAGGTGGATTTCCTCGTTTATTTGTCTCTGAAGGAGCAGTACGACAACTTGAAACTTGAGCACGAAGCTTGTCGAACTGCCAAGATTAAAGTCGGTGGTGTGAGTGGCATTTACACGATAGCGGACGTGGACAATGAAGAAGAAGATAGCAAGGACGACAAAGCTGCTAAGGATGACGCGTCCGAGACATCTTGTGCTAATGAGTACGCTGATGCTGCGGAACCGCATTTGGTGGCCGAAGTCATTGCACTCAAGCAGATGCTGACAACGCAGCGCAGGGAAGCAGAGGAGCTAAATGTGATGATCCAGGAGCTCACTACTTCGAATGAAGCTCTGGAGATTCAATTGCGAGAACTGCGAGCTGCATCAAATGAGCTAAATGTGACGATCCAGGAGCTCACTACTTCGAATGAAGCTCTGGAGATTCAATTGCGAGAACTGCGAGCTGCTATTGAGCAGAAAGATGAAGAATTGCAGTTTTCGGTCGCCGCTTTAAGGCGAGCCGAGTCGATGCGTAATGAGGTTGGCGAGACTGAAACTGGAAAAGCGGAAGCACAAGCTCAAGCTGCGTTACAGTCGGCTTTAAGTGACAATAAGCGTCTCGAGCGTCAACTTCTCAAGTTTGATGGCGCTATGACCGCGATGGAAGAGGAGAAGGTGCGTTTGCTGGCTCAATTACGGGACGCCGAGATTGCTAGCGCGGCCGCTCAAGATGAAATCTTACAAGTTCAAAATGCACTGAAGCAGCTTGAAAGCAAGAGCAAAAGTCTGTCGTCAAAATTGATCGAGGCTGATAGTGCTCGTGAACGCGCGGAGGAGAGCGTCGTCGCCGCTGAAGCAACAATCGGGACTTTAAATCAACAGGTACGCGAAGTATCGACCCGACTGCACGAGACACAGCAAGAGCTCGAAACGCTCCGTGAACAGCAACTCACTGCGAGTTCAGTAGCATTGGAGGAGGCTGCGGCAAAGCATCAAGCGCTGGAGCGTCTTTGGGAAGACGTCAAGGCGGAGAACGACCGACTGCAGACCCGCGTGGAAGTGCTCGAGTCCCAACTGGCCCAGTCCGAGGCTAATGGTAGCGAAAAAGCTACTGAACTGCAGGCTCAAGTGGACGAGGTGAAGAGGGAGGCGGACGCTCTACGTGAGGAGCTGGAGGCTCTGCGTGCGTCGAAGTCTCAGATTGAGAGTGAGTCACGCGAGCGCAAACTGCAGCTGCACGAGGCCACCGAGACCCACCGTCGTATCTCCGTGGACCATGACGAGCGCCTGAGCTCCGAGATTATGGCGCGTGAGGAGCTGCTCACGCGTCTGCAGGAGCAGGTGCAACAGACCGAGAAACTGTCTACGGAGCTGAGCACCAAGGTGGTGACGCTCGAGCAGGAGCTCGACTACTTCCAGGGCGAGCTCATCGAAAGCAAGATGAAGGTGGCGCAGCTCACGCAAAACAGCGACGAACTCAGCATGCGCAACCGCCACCTTGAAAAGGACCTCTTGGCCTGCCGCAAGAAGTAAGACAACCAATCCAACAACTTCAACATGATCTTGAACCCATTTCAAAATGTAGCCATGTATCAACAATCATTTATGTTTCGTACACTATTGCGATGTGTAGCACATAGTTTCCCAATATTGAGCGGAGACAAAAGTCAGTCCTGAAAATTTTCTCGGCCGAGTCGACAGCACGATAGACGCTTCTCAGGGGAAACGCTCTTGCAGGACAGGACGCAGGACGCAGGATGGATCTGTTTGCACGCGCACGCAGCGTCATTGACAACCGGACGACGTCACGACGCCCCAGCCACGAGCAGGAGCAGGACACGGCACAGGACGGCGTAGGACAGACGCAGGATCGCATTCTAAGCGGTCCACGCGCCAAGGTGCACATAATACTGGACGAAATGCAGGCCAGCGCGTCCTGGGGCGAAAAGGAGCACGAGGGAGAAGAGCGCAGGCTGCTTTCGGAGCTGCAGAAGTGCGTCCTGGACGCAGAAGGCCGCCAAGCGCTCGAGAAACTGCCCAAACGCATGTGCGCGTACGAGTTTAAGCCTGGTGATATTGCGTGGAACTGCAAAGTTTGCCAGGTCAGACAGGACGCAGGATATTACCGTGTTTATTGGGTGTTGGCTGACAATAATGTGGTGAAATTTGTTTTATTATTGTCAAATTTTAGGTGGATGAGACCTGTGTGATGTGCAATGACTGCTTCATTTCCAGTGACCATGAAGATCATGAGGTGTTTTTCTACTACACTCATAGTGGAGGCTGCTGTGACTGTGGAGACACGGAGGCGTGGGCTTCCGAGGGGTTTTGTATTAGACACAAGGTACGCGGAGATGAAGGACGGAATATTGTGGAAAGCAGGATGTTAATGTGATTTTTGCTGTAGGGAGCGCAAGATGCGAACCCACTGAGTTTCTTGCCGCCAGATTTGTTGGTGAATTCTCGTGAATGTATTGGAGAAGTGATGAAGCTGGTGCTTAATTCGGTAAAGGAAGCCAGATATGGGTCTGTGATTAATGAAGATGATCTGGAGGTGGTACGAGATAAACTAGGGAGCGAGTCGCCAGATAAACGCTATTCGGTTATTGTTCACTACAATGAGTTGCAGACTTCGCAGGAGTTTGCGACGGCGCTCAACAAGGCCCACCCCGCAATTGCCGTACGTATAAAAGCTACATACATGCTGCTCTGTTTACTACTGAAGAATTAGTAGCTAACCAGCCGTGTTGAATTCATTCATTCTAGTATCAAATGCTAAAAATTGTGGGCGAGACATCATCGCAGAAGCAGAGCACCGTGAGAGCAAAGGCATCTCGTGAAGATGTTTTGGAGCTGGCAGCCTCACTGTATAAACACGGAATCGTGACGTCGATTGTATCGTGCGAATATAAAGCAAGAGTGCCCCTGATTAACTCGTTGCTCCAATGGCTCGCTTCGTTAGCGACCCTTTCAGATGGTCTTTGCCGTCTCATTTGTGACAAGGTACGACAAAGTGCTCTCGAATCATCTACATGTGTGGTCGATGGTAAACATTAACGCTGTTATTTACGTTGTGCAGATGTGCGCTGTAGAGAGTTTAGAGCACAACGACAACAGCATGGAAGTGGATGAAGCAGACGATTACCCAATGCTCCGGGCTATTATTATGGCTGACTCGTTCCTTCCAAAGAGCGAAAGCGATGCGCTTCACAGCTTACTGATGGCGCTTCTCGCTGACCCACTGTTCAAGCAAGCGTTCGCGATATCATTTACTTCATCCTACCAGCAGCTTTATCGCGAATTTGCGGCAGGTGTTGGTAGTTCGACTGCGACAATCCTAGCCTTCAGTGTACAATTCTTCAATCGGGCGACTTTCGTGAAAAAGCTGGTCGCTGAATATGATTTACTGGAAGTACTGGTTAATTCGGTTCTTGAAACGTTACGCAAAAAGGAGAGAACAGATTACGTTGACATCGCTTACGAAGATACGTGGAATAGTATGATACATGTGCTTCATCCCAACCACAATCGAGAACTGGATGTGTGGGATGTGTTCGCTATGGGGATCCAGCGCTCTCAAGGAAATACATTACGAGACGTTAACGTGAGCGCTCTCGTTCGTGAAGCTGAGCGTGCGGGATACCACATCAGAAACCAAAAGGAAATGTCGCCGTTCTTGACGTTACCCCCGGAAACCGAACTTACAGGACGCTTTGAGCTGGATGTTACATCTCCGGTGTTTGTGTGTCGCCGCTACATGTCGGGATTGCTGGATTTGCGGTATGTTTTGCAGATTGAGGGCATTTCGGAGAGTTTTGTACTTGAAAAAGGGGGCTCTCGTCTAGCTCGATTCTTGCTCTACCTAGCCTATATTCAAGGAGCGTGTTCTGAAGTACGGAGGTTTGGAGATCACGTTGAGATGGAGTCGCGCGGATGGGTTGTCACTGTTGAGTTCGTGTCAACAACGTCAGACGTGTCTTCATGGGTTGTTTCAAATGCGTTTAAGACGGCAGGAGGGTCGGAGGCTACACGCTCCCCCGAGGCTTCAAGGTATTTGATCGCGAAGCTCGCTAAACCCATTTTAGAGGCTTTTTACTTTTGGTTGGCATCAGCTGGGAAGTATTTTCCGCCACCGGACTATCAGGTTGGAGATATCCTTCGAGCAGACCAAATTGAGACAGCAGTGTCGTGCCACTTTCCGCTTCAACGCACGCTAGCGCAACTGATTCGCGCGCTAACTGATTCAGCGAATGGTTTAGATATTTTCCTGTCCATGATTCAAAGCAAAGTATTAGAGGATGACGAATCGGTATGGATCCACGATGCTGACAGTCCCATTGGGTTTTGGCATCGCGTTCATTTGATAGAGCCAGTGCTGCAAGCTATCGTGTGGGACGCCCAGGTGCATTCGGGTTTGTGGGTACGCAATGGCATGTCAGTTATTAACCACAGCATGAACTACGGTGAGCCACCGTTCTGCGCTCGCTTCCGCGATCTTGATTTGCTACTACTACAGTTTAGTTTCCAGTTGCTTGGCGTCGATTGGATTATGGCTTCAATAATGGAGCGATTTGATGTCGAAGAATGGTATGAAGCAGCGCAAAGCTCGGACGCGAAGGAGGCAGAAGTTATGGTAACTGAGTGCTTGGCATTGCTATCACAACTTGCATCAGAATTACCCCCAAAAGTGACAGAAGGCGATGCGATGCGCAGTTTGATTCCGTACTTACGTCGAGAAATTGTTCAGCGCCTGTGTGTCGGGCCATGTGCTCACAGTGACCTTTCTAAGATCGCTAATGAGTTCTTTTTGAGTCGTGAGAACCTGTTTCCAGTTAACTTCTCGGGCGGCCCAGTGCTCGATCAGATTTTAAAAGAGGTTTGTGTGGAACCGGGTTTCTCGGCATCATCTGGATCTGGAGATTCGTCTGCACCAGGTGCAGGCAAATTTCAGTATCGATTAAAGCCGGAGCTTTACGCAGAATACAACCCAACTTTTGTGCACTTGACGCGCAAGCAGCATGAATCGGCGCATGAAAATTGGTTCCAGCACCGCGTTCGCTCTTCTAAGAAGAAAGAACAGGAGCAAGCAGACGGAAGTCCGAACAACACTCACTCGACTTGGCTTGATTATCCAATGGTGAACATGTTTTTGCCATGCCCACTAGGCTTCCGATTAGCTCGCGTTTCAATTTTGCACGAGAATGTACGAAGGTTGGTATATGAATCTTTGTGGCGCGCGACAACAGATGCCCACGGTAGCCTCAGTGTTTTATCACGGGCAGTACATTTGTTTACACTTCAGTTGTACGTGGTGGAAGATGTGCGGTACTTTCAAACGATGGTCCCTGCATCAGACGCGGAAAATTTCGAGCGTGAACGGGCTTCTCGGATGGCAGACAGCTTTATCGAGTGGATCCCGCAAGAACAACCTAGTCTCTACTTAGACGCTGAGCCCCGTTGCGCGATTCTCCACTTACTATTGAAACTGAATCCATGGTCCAGTCACGGTGGAAGTGCAAGCATGACTAAGTTGGATGGTGACCAGAAGCATGAGATTGGCCGTGGAATTGACTGGCTACTGCATCGGCTGTCTCGTATTAGTCCGGAGTGCCGAAGTGTCGTCGAGCAACATCAAGTGACGGAGCAAGAATCACGCGATGAAGCTGCTCGCAAGTTCGCACTAGCACAGAGACGCAAGGAAGCTCAGATGCGGGCAATGCGGCTGATGCAACAACGACAAGCAGCGTTTGCAGAGCAAATGAAAGTCATGGTGAATGAAACTGAAACTTTTGGTGGTGACGAGGAATCTGGCGTCGATCGCGAGCGTGAAAGACATGCACACAGTGAATCTGACGTCGCTGGGGATGATAGTGACGTTGAAATGGATGGAAGCGAAGGTGATATGAGTGACGAGATACCTGCTGTGGAATGTGCGATGTGCCACTCGGTGAACTCGGAGAACAGCTTTATGTGCTATGTTGGCTTTGCACAGTGCTCCCCGGTCCTTTCTCGACTGAACGGAGGCTCCTCCCAGGGGCATTTTTTAAGTACACCAATTGATGAAATGCACGTTGGTGAAGATATACCGGTGCATGTGCGACTATGCGGCCACTCTGTCCATCACAAGTGCTGGGAATCGTACCATACTTCCCAGTTCCAGCGCGCAATCACTGGAGGACACCATCGTCACGCCTTGAATGCTGTCGATGTCACAAAGAAAGAGTTTTTATGCCCTCTGTGCAAGTCGATATCGAACGTTTTGATCCCTACAACGACCGACGATGTCAGCAAATTTCTTCCGACGATGGAACGCATAGTTAGCAACGGGTCGGACGAAACCTCCATGGCAACAGTCTCACAGTTGGATATGGTTCGGTGGTTGAAACATGCTGTTGGAAGAGATAATCAGGGCCACACAACCTCCGTCTCTGACGTCACTGGCACTACTCACGATGGAACGCATAGTTAGCAACGGGTCGGACGAAATCTCCATGGCAACAGTCTCACAATTGGATATGGTTTGGTGGTTGAAGCATGCTGTTGGAAGAGATAATCAGGGCCACACAACCTCCGTCTCTGACGTCACTGGCACTACTGATGGTAGCGAAGAAGCAAAGCCACTTGTTCTTGAGCAGAAGCCCGAAGCAGTCTCCATAGCATCTGAAGAAGACTCTGGAGACACTCGGCAGCTGAACAAATGGTTGGAAGACGGGTTGTCCTCACTCTGTATGGCAATTCACAAGGTGGCGTGTGGTGCTATGCAGAAATCACAACCAGAACGCTATATGACCTCTGGTTGTAATGCGCTATTCCACACATTGCTGTGCTCTTTCCTCGAGACCCACGACACTGATCAGCTGCGAGAGCATTTGTTTTTAGAGGCGATGCGCTTTCTACCGCTTATGCTGAAGCAGGTGACTACTCGTGTCGGACCCAATTCTTCTGTGTCGCCGGCACATTTGTACGCAAAGATCCTTCACTTGCTGTATTACGGTGGATCGGATATTCTTCCAGACGGAACAGTAGTTCTTGAGAGCGAACATCCCACCACACAGACGCAAACGCGAAAGCAGAGCCAGTGGGGTAAAGTGCGTTGGCCCCAGAAACCACTTTTGCTAAGCCATTTGGGGAGTGTACTCATGAAAGGCCTTTTGCTAGCGAAGAGTGAAGAAGATGCAGTGTTTATCTCCCGGCTTGTAGTGCTAGCACGTCTTGTCCAAACGCTGCTGTGGTATACAATCACCCACAAGAAGGAGTTTACGAACGCAATGGCAGACGATCTCGCATTCTCGGAGGAAAACGTGGCACTCTTCATTGCCTGTTTTTCTGGCGACAATGCGAGTAATGTTGATGCCAACGAGTTTCTTCGCGCGAATCAAGAAGAAACTGTCGGGAACCAGTTGGTAGAACTTTTGAAGGCGCTCATGAGCAAATGTGACGGGGCTTTCGAAGTTGACTCGATTGCAGATAAGCGACAGCTTCTTAATGTCGTAGCGTGTGAGGTCGTTCCTCTTGCCAAGGTAGCGACCTTCATGATACAATCATTGACTACGCGAGGCACGGCACATCATCGCACTGGGACTACTGCGGCTTCGAAGCCAATATTTATTAAGCAGGAAGACCTTCTCGCTGTTGGATTCGTGAAGCTTAGTGCGTTGCAACTCGACAACAGCAACAGAGAGCAGGCAGCGCTGACCCAACTCGTTTTTGGATGGGTTCACCGTTTCAAGGCTGCGTACGAAGAGATGAACGACCCCCACGCTGTTCTCCAGCAGTGGCTAACGACCGCCAACGTGGATCGCGCACAGAAGCTAGAGCTGTCGTCGGTGGTGAGCCGGGACCTCCACACGATGCACTCGACCATTTCGGTGTTTTGCTCGGGTGCAAATCGCGCTCGGTACCTCCGTTCGCTGCCCCGGGCGTACGTCAAGTTCTACTCGGAGTTGGCAAAGCGCAAGTGCCAGGCTTGTCATCAGTTCCCAGCGCGCCCGGCTGTCTGCCTGCTGTGTGGCATGTTGTTGTGTGCCGCCAACACATGCCCATCGATTCATCTTGACAAAGGCGGGTATCCGGACGAGGCGAACCCGGGCGCGTGTACAGTCCACGCTAAGAAATGTGGAAGAGGCAGTGGTATGTTCCTGTTGGTGCTTGAAGGGGCTGTGCTGCTGGTGTACTGGAAACTGGCGGCGTACGTGGGGAGTTTGTACGTGGACGAATACGGCGAGGAGTTTGGCGAGCGCAACCGTGAGCTCAGCAAGGGCCGACCGCTGTACTTGAACGAGGAGAGGCGTGAGCGGTTGCTGCGGTTATGGCTACGTCACGAGATCCCGAACGAGGTGGTGAAGATTCAGAACAGCTCCGAGCGTGTGATCCGCAATAGCCACTACTAAAGCATCGGCCGGATGTGAATAAGCGAGATTGACCATTAGAAAAGATGGCGCCTTAGGTAAAAAGCAACAAGTAACAAAGATGATGCGTCAGACTTCAACCTTTACTGATATATCGGATTTAACTTACGAACAAACTGACGTTTAGGTGTCCATCTTCAGTTGTCCATCTTGAAGTGTCTTGCATGTGACGAAGCGTGCGTGTCCCTTGGATATCGATTGGTCAAATGTACGTCAGCTTCAACCCTACCCTCTCTTATTGGATTGGTTAAAAAGCCCTGTTTAACCCTGAGTGAAAAAAAACGTACCGTGACTGGCGTACTTAAGCGGACAGTCGAACGTCGGGTGGAGAGCGCAGTATCCGTCTCCCCCCACTCGTAACTCGAACCGACAGCACGCAGACTTCCCTCTCCGTCACCATGTTCGCCCGTACCCCCGTAAAGACCACCATCGTTCAGGCCACGCGCAGCATGTCTGCGTCCGCCAAGGTTTGGATTAACAAGGACACTAAGGTCATTTGCCAGGGCTTCACCGGCAAGCAGGTAAAAGATCCGATGAATTTGGTGAAAATACAATTTAAAACCTCTGACGCTTTTATTTATTTCTTTAACATTAACCAACAGGGCACGTTCCACTCGCAGCAGGCCATTGAGTATGGCACCAAGATGGTGGGTGGTGTGACCCCCAAGAAGGGCGGCTCCACGCACTTGGGTCTGCCCGTGTTCAACACGGTGGCTGAGGCTAAGAAGGAGACGGGCGCTGACGCGTCGGTCATCTACGTGCCGCCTCCGTTTTGACCCCCAAGAAGGGCGGCTCCACGCACTTGGGTCTGCCCGTGTTCAACACGGTGGCTGAGGCCAAGAAGGAGACTGGCGCTGACGCGTCGGTCATCTACGTGCCGCCTCCGTTCTGCGCCGCCTCCATCATTGAGGCCATTGAGGCCGAGATCCCTCTCATCGTGGCTATTACGGAGGGCATCCCGCAGCAGGACATGGTCAAGGTCAAGTGGCACCTGCGTAACCAGAGCACCACGCGCCTTATTGGTCCCAACTGCCCCGGCATCATTAAGCCTGGTGAGTGTAAGATGGGCATCATGCCCGGCTACATTCACCAGAAGGGCAAGGTTGGCATTGTGTCCCGCTCCGGCACCCTTACGTACGAGGCTGTGGCACAGACGACGGCACTTGGCCTTGGCCAATCGACTGTCATTGGCATTGGTGGCGACCCGTTCAACGGCACCAACTTCATTGACTGCCTCGAGCGCTTCACCAACGACCCTGAGACCGAGGGAATCATTATGGTGGGCGAGATCGGTGGATCTGCTGAGGAGGAGGCCGCCGAGTGGCTTATGGCCCACGGTGACCCCAACAAACCCGTGGTGAGCTTCATTGCCGGCACGACGGCTCCCCCTGGACGTCGTATGGGCCACGCTGGCGCCATTGTGTCGGGCGGCAAGGGAACGGCTGCTGGAAAGTTCGCTGCACTGGAGGCTGCTGGCGTCACCGTCACGCGATCGCCTGCTCGTCTTGGTGTGACGCTGTTCGAGGAGATGAAGAAGCGTGCATAAACTACCTGCTAATGTGCATTACCAGAAGGAGGCAGCGGAACTTACGAGTCGCATTGTCAACGGAGCTAATGAGGGAAGATGAACGCCAGTCACTGGGTAGCTGGGTCCGTTGTTTGCTGATGGTGAAGCTTCACTCCTCCCCTGATTTAGTCACGTTAAACTACAAATAAAAGAGCATGAAAACCTCAACAACGATTATCAACTGCTTTTGTAACACTTGATCATAGCTGGACGTCCTGGTACATCCACTTGTCATTCTGGAGCTGCTGCGCCTTGCCACGTAGTTTCGTCAGCGTCTCCTCCAGCATCGCTGCCAGCATCACAAATTACATCTCACGCATCAGTATCAAACCCAGGCGTTGATACCTTACACTTCCATTGGAAGCCGCACCATTGTTCATGTCCCGGTCCGCCTCTTCCTTGGCCTTGCCCTGCTTCATCAGCACCAACAAATCCTGCGAGACTGCAGACGAAATTGTTAGCTCTCATCACTATTCTAGACCTTCTCAGTTGCAATTTAACGTACTGATGTTGTTAGGTAGAGCAAACGCACTCGTCGACGTCGCCCACTGCGAGCTCATTACGACTGCTGGAATTTAGAGAGAAATGACGACAACACAATGTACTCAATGGATACACAAAGCCCACATCAACTATACACAATAGTCAGAGTTGGTTAACGGTTGTCCGGATAAACTATGAGCGACGGTGGACTTACTATCGATGATTTGGGCGTGGCGCCTTCCACCGGCTCCAAGCGCAAGCGCGTGGTGCTGTCCATCCACGACAAGCAGCAGGTTCTTCAGCGACTGCAAAGCGGCGAGCAGCCCATCGCCATCGCGCGCTTGTTCGGCATCAGCCGCCAGCAGGTGTCGGACATTAAGAAGAACAAGGAGCGCATCTTGGCCTTTTGTATAGACGCCAAACACATGTCAACGCTCAAGCGCAAGACGCTCAAAAGCACGTCCGAGTTCCGTCCTGGTGTGGAGCAGGAGCTGTATCGGTGGATTATCCGGCAGCGACGGTTGGGACGTGAAGTCACGTCCGAGAGCATGACGACCAAGACGTCGGACCTTTTCCTGCAGTATTCGGACTCCCGCGTGTCACTCAAGAGCGTCACTAATTGGATGCGCCACTTCAAGAAGGCACACGGGATTAAATCCATGAATCAGCAGGAGATGCAGCAACTACCAGAGCAATTTGTGCCCGCTATGGACGTCACCAGGACGGAACCGAGTGGTTTTGGACACTTTTTGCCTACAGTAGCAATGGATCAGGTTGGAGAAGGGGTTTCTGCTGTTCAGGTACAGACTGGGCTAGTAGATGGAGTTCCATATTTGCAGAATGAGCGGAATGGACAGGAGCAAGTTTTACTTGGTGGAGGCACAACAGCCTCATTGCAGACGACGGTGAACACGGTGCAACAACTGAGCGCGCAACTCGCAAGGTTTGAGCGTGAGATGGCGATGAAGCTGGACTATTTAGATGAACGGGTCGTTAAGTTGTGTTATCTGGTGCTTCCCACGCGGCTGAGTTAGCTGCAGACGGTGTTGCACTGTGGGCTTATCGATGATAAGTGATGAACGCATCTCAAATCTACAGTAGTAAGCAAGTCAACTTCTTGTATAGTTTACCAACATATTGTTGTCAGAGTCAACATCAGCCTATTGGATTCTTCTGGTTGACGTTGAATGCCGGTGACTTGGTCGAGTTGACGACGTGATTTCCTGCTACTCGTTTCCTTGCTAGATGTGTCTCCTTGCTTGAACCACTACCTGATGTGGTTCCCGTACGACCAAAACTAAAACTGTTGTTGGTGTTGTTGTTGCTGTTGTTGATGTTGTTGTTGGTGTTGTTGGGGGCATTGCGAGGGTCAACGATGGGTTTAGTTTGAGGCATAAAACCCAGTTCATCCAGTGGAAGACCGTACTCGCTCATCTTCAGCTGCATAGCTGTGGCAAGATCCTGCTGCAGCTTTGAAACTTGAGCCATCTCAGCTTCAAGCTCACGCAGATCTTCAGCTTTATTGGCCATAATGTCTTCTAACCGGCCTTTCACGCGATCTATAATCGCTGGATCCAGTTTGGCATGGATCAACACCTCGTTCAATTCGGCGTCCTTTTGTTCAAGCTGCAACGTCAGTGCACCCATTTTCTTCTCAAGAAGCAGATTCTTGAGCCCAGTCTTCTGCTGTACATCGTAAATGCTAGAGTGAAATTGTGTCGTGAGTTCTTGCAGCTCGCGGGCCACCTGTGCTGCTCTCTGCTGAAGCACTTCAAACTCCCACGAGAGAGTGGCGTATTCTTGCTCCAAAACTAAAAGCTGCGCCTTGGCAGTGCGTAGTTCCACTTTCTCCTCCAGGTATACGCGGATATTTTTTCGCAGTTTCTCGACATCTAACAGCGCGCGCTTAAGAGGCTCCGACATACGTTTATTCTCCTGAGATATCTCGAACATGAGCTTCTCATCCTGTGCTTCCTTCTTCTTCATCTCACTCACTTCTTCTTTAAGCGACTTGATGAGATCTAGATTATTATGTGTGATGTCGTTGTAGTAATTTTTGATCTCACCAAAAGCTTTTTCATGTGCTGTCATCAGCTGAGCGATGTGCAAGTTCTTGCGCTCTTCAATCTTCTGTGTGTCTTGTTTCCGTCGAGCTTCCAGATCATCTCGAAAGGTCTTGCGTTTACGCTCATACTTCTGCTGGAGCTCCTTAGCATGCCGTTCAAACTCCTGACGCAGCACTGTAATTCGTCGATCTTGTTCCTGCTTGAGTGATTTGAGGTAGTCTTGATGAGAAAGCTCAATCTCCTTCAGATCAAACTTCAAGCGTCTCTTGTCCGTCTTGAGTTCGCGCTCATTTCCTCGATAGTCATCCTGCGAAAGCTTTAGAGACTGTTCCATTTCTATAGTAATAAAAATGATTCCCGTCAACATCCTAACAGTTATTTACGGCGCCAACATATCCAGGTTCGCACCTTTCTTGAGCCTTGTGATCTCATTCTGGTGTTCGTACAGTAAATGTTTTACCCGCTGCTTATAAACCTACCAAGAGCACCAGATTACAGTTTTTTTAGCATCTCTAGGTATTAAATAGAAGTCTCTTAACCCTTCGCTCACCTTGATCTCGACCTGGTGCTTCTCTTCCAGGGCTGCTTATAAACCTACCAAGAGCACCAGATTACAGTTTTTTTAGCATCTCTAGGTATTAAATACTGTAGAAGCTTCTCAACCCTTTGCTCACCTTGATCTCGACCTGGTGCTTCTCTTCCAAATCTTGTCTCTCTCGCTCTTTGTTGCGAAGCTCTGCTTTCCGGTCTTCAAAGTTCTTCTTCTCCACAATCCAAAAGTAATTAATCTTCTCTCGCTGCTGCTGGAATTCGTTGAACGACTGCTCCTCCTTCCGCGTGAGCTCCAGTAGAGCCTTGGCTTGCTTCACTAATTCCTGCCGCTCCGCCTCAGTCTCACGCTCAGCGTCATTTACTTCAGCTCCTCCTTTCTTACCGGCACCACCCTTGACCTTCTTTTCCTTCTTTCCTTTACCTTTCTTTGGCCCCATATTGCCGTCGATCCGTGTCCAAATCCAAGTCTACCGGTAGCATTGCTTTTCGGTCGCTGTGCCCTTTCGTAAAAAGTGAGATCACACTTTTTACGGGTACAGTAAAAGCGAAATGGACAAATAAAAATACTTACGAAAGTGGACGCTGTAGAGCAATCATATTAGCACAAGTGGAGAGTAAGAAGCAAGCTGGTCGCTGCTGTGGTTCGATTTATTTTCAACGACGCACTCTACTTCTTCAGTAAATACACACACCTACCTACCAGCTTACTCAATTGTGAAACCTGTGACTTCCATTTGAATCACGAGGGATAGCGCAATTCTCAAGTCCTTTTCAGCGTCATAGCGTGGTAAGTCGATGCTGTAGCGGACAACGCCAGACACAAAAGAGTGTTAGATTGTCTTCATATACAAAACGTACAGCACAAATAGCCCAGACGTACCGGTTAAAACAAGTGTGTGCTCGCGGATACAAACATTCTTCTGCGCTGACACACTGGATAGCGAATGGACAGATGCGTCCGTCATTCATGGTAAGTGCCTTAAAGCCTTGCACTGGCACCCGCGCCGATCCGGTTGTGAACTGCAGCAGACGCGCCTTCTGCTCGTTCGTGAATTCATGCACAATATTCCAGAACCAGGCGATGGCTCGCTCGTCGCGCTCCCCCACATAAATAGTGTGAGTCTTCCAGTCCTTCACATCGATGTCGGGGATTCCACAAATCAAGAGCTCCAACTCCTGGTGGTCGAAGACAGAAATGAGCTCCTTGGGAATAATTGAGAAGAGACCCTGCATCAATGACCCCAGCTGCTTCGATAAACTGTTTGCTACGATCCACCTGAAGCGCAAATTAATGTACTCCATCTTGTTTTCTTCAGTGACAGAAACGCTTGATCCATTCGGCACCAGGTCCACCACCTTCGCCTTGTCTGACATTTGGTCGACGTTAACCCTGCAATAATAAAAAAGAATATATACAAAGATTTGTTAGCATCTGCCATCATCACGCGACTAACATGAAGTAAGAACTACGTACGTAAAGTCCAAGGCCAGCGATTCCACGCCTGTGTTGTCTCGCAACCACTTCAAATTCTTGTATAGGTCGTTATCCACAAACTCCAAATCCGAAAACGTAATGGGGATGCCCAGAATATGCTTGCACACTGGGATTGCCAAATGAGCATCAATGAGGATACCTTCGAACAGTGCCCTGCCAATAAATCTTCCAATTGCTTGGTAATACTGTCCACATACAAAAATAATCGTGAGAATACATCAACACATCGAAAAAATATCGTTCTCAAGCGTACCATCAGGTGATCAACGCTAGCCTCAGCGGACGCAGGATTGATCATGAGGCTATCCCCGTTCCCGGTTCTGTAGAATAACCCAGTACTATCATCGAAGACCTCCTTCGTCATCAGTGTAAACCACTCACGAACCAAACCGCCTGCATCAACACCCGGTTCATTCGCAAACTTAATTCGAAGCGACTGGTGCAGTTGATCCGGAGTTGCCCATAAAAGCTGTTCGCACGAGTTGTGAAGAAGGTTGTCACGTTCGATCTCAAGCAGCAAATGTCCATACTCCCATGGAACCTCCATGGCAGCTGTGTGCTGTACAAACCATGCGTGCTTTTGCTGGAAAGGGAGCGAACCAACCTGTTCCAGCTCATCATGAGAGAATCCCGAGCTGTCCGAGCAGCGCGTCGCCAGCGCGCCGTCCGCAGGGTCTAGAGATAACCTCCCTGTCGGGTTCTTTGGCGAAATCACAATTCTAGACACAATGCCAACCGAGTTCACGCTGCCATTCGAGAGCATGGAATCACGGAGCGATGTTGACGAAAGACTGCGCAAGTTCTTAAGCGCCTTGCGGTCCATATAGCGTTTCTTGCGTACCCAAATAAGCTGTCCGTCCTCGTTGCGTTCCCGCGACCATTCATGACGACGACGTGCCGACTGCTGCCGCAAATTCAGTACACTGAGCTTCCGCTTGAAGAATTCTCGGTTCATCTTGTTCGTTGACGTAGATCTGATGGACCGAGAGGGCGTGGCGCGGTTCACGGCGCTTCGAGTCAGCGGGTTTTCCTTCTCTTCCATGTACAACATGTACTTGGTACTCGACGAGGTCGAGGACGGTGCGCTGCTATGTTCAGCAACGGACTCATCTCTAGACTTCTCCAGCAACTTAAACGAGCGGTCGGTGCCACACAGCATGCATGTCATGTGGGCGTCGTAGCTTTTAAAGGAGCAAACCTCGCACTCCCACAGATTGTTCATGTCCTGGTCGCTGGCGATCACGTCCTGCCGCAGCATCGTCTCGGGAAGCGCCTGCTGACGTAAGAAACTGGCCTCCAGCTTGTGCTTAAAGAAAATGTTGTACAGGAGGCACGTAAGCATCATGGCGCCGATCACGAGGTAGAACATGAAGTTGTAGCTGTCCGATGAGTCCGCGAGTCTCCGGCCTCTAGGTTCCTGAGCATACACGACGGTCCGCGACATGATCAGCAGGAGAGCGACTGGGACGGTCGTCCGCCACCAGAGCGCGCGCATTTGGCGGAGCTTAAGGACTTGGCGCTTGACTTGCTACGGTCAAGGAACGTCTGGCCCTTTCTCTCTGAAGGAGGCGTTAACTTTTGACGGTCGCGATTCGGGGAGCCGGTTTTTGCTGTTAGCTGGATACTTTATGTACATATGAACACATCATTGCGAGACGATGTAACATGTACCAATGAAATGGTACCGATCTGCCACGTTGTTAGATGATGAAAGGAAAGCGCGGCGCAGGCTTCTCGCTGGGGGCGTTGGCCACGTCGGCGGCACAAGTTCTGGCGCCCAATAGCTTGCAGTTTAATGAGCATGAGTTTCAGAGGTGAGTGTTGTGAAGTTGTGGCGATTTGAGGGCGTATGAGACTGATTAATTGTATGGTGGGGATGTAGATCACCAAAGGAGGCACAGGAAGCAGCGCGAGAGGCAGCCAAAATGGTGAAACCAGGTGCGTTAGTGGTGTATTTTATATGAATATTAACGTATATTGAGGTTTTATTCGTTGACAATGCGGTGGCCGTAGGCGACCTGATCTTCATCACCACGAGCGGCCTCGTTTACTCCGTGGGGAGGTATTTGACTGAAAACGCCTACGATCATGTGGTATGCGGGGGCAATTAGTGGACTGGTATATGCAAATTTGATGTTGATGACGTCTTGTGGCAGGTCGTGGTGCTGGATGAAAAAACTGTGCTTCATGTGGGGATGCCATCTGTGAAGCTGATGCCGTTGGAGAGGCTCCTTCTACCCCAAAGACAACCTGTGGTGCGCTAGGGGAACTGTTTAGCTGTTGATTAGTGTGGTAGTAAGCTTACTTGGTGATCATTTGTAGGTGCTTCGCGTGCATATGGCCGAAGAAGAACGGCAGCTATTCCTTCGTTGCGCTCGGCAGTTGATTGGATGCAGATACGACGTAGCAAGGTGCATGGTGACAAAAGACAGCATTCCAGTAATGAGGAGACTAACAACGCGAATTTTTGCTTGCTCAGAGCGTATCAGTTGATGTTACGATTGGTATTGAAGCGGCTGACTGGATCCACGCCGCTGTCGAAGCTGCCGCTTGATATGAAGAGCAATGCATGGATCTGCAGTGACTCCATCATGTATGACCAACCTAGCTTACATACATTTGACCCGTCGTGATTTCGATGACGGTCAAGTTATGTTTTTGTGCTTTGATACTAATTCAGTTCTCATATGTTTGGACAGTGTTCTACTGGCAGGTTGCTGCAAGAAATTCCGAGAGGCGTTGGCTAAGGCAAGGCAAGATACTGATCTAGGTCCGTGTTGCCTTTAATCTTTCACATCGATGTGTTCCGTACTCTACACAGTAGTAACATTATATTTTATGTGTGTATTGCGGTCCAGACGTTTTCACGCTGGGTAGTGCCTCCATGACGGACTTTCAACGACTTCGTCTCGTTCAGCCCGGTATTATTTCGCGTGTACCTTTGCCAGTTGTGAACTACGTGTTGGCACCGCGCAAGCGTTTATGGAGAGCATATATCCCCGAGATGGTTCGCTTCGTACAAAGCGTGCAGGATGGTTCGTTGAAGTGGCCTCTGTTGGGGCCCGAAGTCTTCCCTAAGGTGCACAAGTTCGCGGCGAGTATCCCTCCAACGTCTATGCCTGTGAAGCTCAAGATCCAAGTGTTAGGCTACGTTATTGTGTTCCTCATGATACTTCGGCGCGGATTCACAGTAAAAAAAGTGTTGTTGCGGGCTATTGAGTTGCTAATGCTGCGGTACGTAGCGCACCACGTTATGTTGCACTTGCAGTCGTCCCCCACTTTTGTCATGTCAAGGCTGTAATAGAGACCATGTTTTTGTCCATGACCTTAACTTCTGTCGCTTACACCGAAACCGATAATGGCTACACTTGAAATGGCTACCTTTGGTTAATACCAGTGTTGTTACGATCATGACCACAGAGGTGCAAGCAGCGCAGACAGCGGCCGCAATCCCCGCGGGTGGGTTGTGTCTGCTTGTGATCGACCAGCAGGTCGACTTCCATCCAGGGGGCTCGCTCGCGATCCCCACTGCGAACGAGGACGCAGCGCGTATCGCAGCGTTCATCCACAAGCATACAAACCAGATCAAGCAGCTAGTGTTGACGCTGGACTCGCACCAGCGCTACCACATCGCGCACGGGATTTTCTGGGAGAATGCGGAGGGCAAAACGCCCGATCCGTTCACACTAATCACCGCCGAGGAGGTGGCTGCGGGCGTGTGGAAGCCGCGTGATCCCAGTCTCAAGGACTACGTGCTGGCCTACACGACGGCTCTGGAGGCAAGCGGCAAGTTCACGCTTTGCATTTGGCCCGAGCACTGTCTCATCGGATCTCCTGGACACAATATCGTGTCGAACGTCCATGCAGCGGCGGTGGAGTGGACCAAGACGACACTGAAGCCTGTGCAGTATGTCATGAAGGGCAGCAACTCGTTCACGGAACACTACTCAGCGCTCAAGGCAGAATTTGAGCTGCCGTACGACCCCGATACCAGGTATACATCGCATTAAATGGGTTTGTGTTAATGTGTTGATGTGGACTAACGGTGCAGTTTTTGGTTGACTCTGCAGGTTGAACCAGTCGCTGGTGGATTCTCTCAAACTCGCGGACAAGGTGGTCGTGTGCGGTGAGGCTATCTCGCACTGCGTCAACTACACGGTGCGCGACCTAGTTGCTGCGTGGCCCAAGGACCGCCACAGCGACTTGGTGATTCTGACAGATTGCGGTTCCCCCGTTCCTGGGTTTGAAAAGGCCGGCGAGGTAAATAGCGATTCATTTTTTTGCGTTTTGCTTCTGCCGATGTTCACAAAACTCACCCGCGTGTATTTTCTGCTGTATACAGGAATTCTTGCGTGATATGGCTGCGGAAGGACTTACGCTCACGACGTCTGCCGATTTTACTGCGTAGTGTTCCTGCCAAGTGCAATAGCGGAGCCAGCAAAAGTACCTAAAACCGAACCGGCAAAAAAAGGTTTTGCATTCACCGCGTACTATCATAGGAATCAACGCTATCGGCTTCCATGATAATCGGGCTTCTCCGCTAGAATTTATCGTAGTGCTTTCAAGTCTCAGCTGCACGGCACAATACCAGTCGCTGTATTATAGTTCACATCCGCTTTGTCAAAAATCGACTACCCCTTCCGAAATCGTTTAAGCGCGCTTAATAAGCTTCAACGACAAAAACGGGAGTTTCGCTCTGCTTAATGCTGGCAGTTGCATCGAACGAATGCAACCACACTGCGTCTCTGATACTTTAGATCATGATCTTCATCTCGTGGTTATGAACTATCCAATTAAATACCCAACAAAGCAACAGGAGCGTGGTCCGGAGTCATTTTCCACTTCCCACTTCAAATTTAAGCGCGCTTAAGCCCCTCTTGAAACGAATAGATATTTTTTGCCCACGCGGCCCCCCCGTCGAGCGGCCGCGCAGTCGTGAAACGGAGGAAAAGAAAGCGAAAGGATCAGTGAAGAGCGGCCCTTCCCCTCCGCCAGTTCCGACAAGAAGAAACACAAATCACAGCGGAACAGACTCGAGGAAACATGGCGCAAGATCTCCCTATCACCTTCGGTGAAGTGCTCAACGTACGTTTTTCATAAAGACAAAGAGGGGAAACGTCATTTTTTAGAGCAGATATACTAAAAAAGGATCTTATTTGTGTTTTTGTGTACTCCAGTTGAGCACCCTGGGCGTGAACCTAGACTATGTCAAGTTCGGGACGACGACCATGGAGTCGGACAAGTTCGTGTGCGTATGTGAACAAGTGAACGGTCAGGCAAGCGTCGTGATCGTGGACATGGCGGCCAACAACACGGTGCAGCGTCGCCCCATTAACGCTGAGGCAGCTATCATGAACCCCGTAAGCAAGGTCATCGCTTTGCGCGCCGAGAACCAGTTGCAAATCTTCAACATGGAGCTGCGCGCTAAGATGAAGAGCCACCTGATGAACGAAGCTGTCGTCTTCTGGCGCTGGATCTCTGTCAACACCATTGCGCTGGTCACGGCTTCGGCGGTTTTCCATTGGAGCATTGAGGGCGACTCGCCCCCGGCCAAGATCTTTGACCGCCATGCCAACCTGGGCGCCGGTACGCAGATTATCAGCTACGAAGCTTCGGCCGACAACCAGTGGATGCTGCTTGTGGGTATCTCGCAGGGTGAAGGCGGCCGTATTGTCGGCAACATGCAGCTCTACTCGATGGACAAGAAGGTGAGCCAGGTGCTGCAGGGCCACGCCGGTGCTTTCGCGCAGATGAAGCCCAGTGGATGCTGCTTGTGGGTATCTCGCAGGGTGAAGGCGGCCGTATTGTCGGCAACATGCAGCTTTACTCGATGGACAAGAAGGTGAGCCAGGTGCTGCAGGGCCATGCCGGTGCTTTCGCGCAGATGAAGCCTCCTGGAAGAACAGATGACGCACAGGTGCTGGTCTTCGCTGGAACCAAGGGCGACGGACAACCCATGCAGCTCTTTATTATGGAAGTGGGTCGTGAACGCGATGCCCCTGGTGGCGTGTTCCGTCTCCCGCCCCAGCCAATTCCTTTTGCTGCCGACGCGCAGGCTGATTTCCCAGTCTCGATGCTTGTGAGCCCTAGCGACGATATCGTCTACATGATCACTAAGATGGGATACCTCTTCCTGTTTGACACGCACTCGGGCAAGCCGGTCTATCGTGCTCGCGTTTCGCAGGACACGACGTTCGTGACGTGCCTAGAGTCCCAGTCTAAGGGAATGCTCGGTATTACCCGTCGTGGACAGCTTCTTCACTTTGCAATTAACAAGACGAAGCTGGTGCCGTACGTGGTAAACACGCTTCGTGACTCGCAGTTGGCCTTGTCTCTGGCAACGCGTTTGGACCTGCCGGGTGCTGAAGAGCTATACTTCACGGAGTTTAACCGTCTGGTTAGTGTTAACGACATTCAGGGAGCGGCTCGCCTTGCGGCTGCCTCTCCCCAGGGCGCTCTCCGTACGCCGCAAACAATCCAGCGTTTCCAGCAAATGCCCGCTCAGCCCGGTCAGCCACAGCCGATCCTGCAGTACTTCAGTGTTCTGCTTGAGAAGGGAACGTTGAACAAGATGGAGTCTATTGAACTTGCCCGCCCTGTGCTGATGCAGGGCCGTGGTCAGCTTCTACAGAAGTGGCTGTCGGAGGACAAGCTTGAGTGCTCTGAGGAGCTGGGCGACCTTGTCGCTCAATCAGACACCACCATGGCTCTGTCGGTGTATCTGCGCGCTGAGGTGCCGGAAAAGGTGATCAACTGCTTCGTGCAGCGCGGCGAGTTCGAAAAGATTGTGGCGTATGCTGTCCAGACCAACTACCGCTGTGACTACACGTTTATGCTGCAGAACCTAGTGCGCGCGAACCCACAGGGTGCTTTGGACTTTGCTCAGAAGCTAGCAGTCGCTGAGAATGGCCCTCTCGTGGACGTCAACGCGGTTGTCGACATTTTTATGCAGGTGAACCGTATTCAGGAGACTACGGCTTTCCTGCTGGAAGCTTTGAAGAACAACCGCGCTGAGGAGGGGTACCTGCAGACACGTCTGCTGGAAATTAACCTCGTCGGCGGATCACCACAGGTGGCGGACGCGATTCTGTCGAACAACATGTTCACTCACTACGATAGACCGCGCATTGCTGCACTTTGCGAAAAGGCGGGTTTGTTCCAGCGTGCTTTGGAGCACTTCACGGAGCTGGCGGACCTCAAGCGTGTGATTGTCAACACGCAGGCGATTAACCACGAGTTCATCGTGACGTTCTTCGGCACGCTGACGAGCGAGGTCTCAATGGAGCTGATCGACGCTTTGATGGCGCACAACATGCGTCAGAACTTGCAAATTGTTGTGCAGGTCGCTACCAAGTACGCTGAACAGCTTGGCGGCAACGAACTGGTGGAGGTTTTCGAGAAGTTCAAATCGTTCGACGGTCTGTACTTCTTCCTTGGATCAATTGTGAACTTCTCGCAGGACCCGGACCTACATTTCAAGTACATCGAGGCTGCCACAAAGATGGGTCAGTTCAAGGAGGTGGAGCGCGTGTGTCGCGACTCTTCTGTGTACGATCCCGTTAAGGTGAAGGAGTTCCTGAAGGAGTCGAAGCTGCAAGACCCTCGCCCGCTTATCCATGTGTGTGACCGCTACGACTTTGTGGAGGAGCTGACTCAGTACCTGTACTCGAACAACTTGATGAAGTATATCGATGTGTACGTAACGAAGGTGAGCCCTCAGAAGGCTCCTATTGTTATCGGTAAGCTGCTGGACCTCGACTGCAATGAGGACTACATCAAGAACCTGCTGAACCAGATTGCGCAGTGCCCCGTGGACGACCTGTGCGAACAAGTTGAGAAGCGTAACCGCCTGCGTCTCCTGCAGCCGTGGCTGGAAACGCGTGTTGCTCAGGGTAACACTGAGACTGCGACGCACAACGCTATCGGTAAGATTTACATCACGCTGAATAAGGATCCCCAGCAGTTCCTGATCAACAACCAGTTCTACGACTCGGAAGTTGTCGGTAAGTTCTGCGAGAAGCTGGACCCGGCTTTGGCATACTTGGCTTACCGCCGTGCTGGTGGCTCGTGTGATGATGACCTCATCCGTGTGACCACGGAGAACGGTCTGTTCAAGGACCTGGCGCGCTACTTGGTGGAGCGTCAAGACCTCGACTTGTGGGGCAAGGTGCTTGTGAAGCAGGAGGAAGGCGAGACCGAGTCTCCTAGTCGTCGTGCGTTGATTGACCAGGTTGTACAGACGGCACTTCCTGAGACCACGAACCCCGATGAAGTGTCTACTACTGTGCGCGCTTTCATGAACGCTGAGCTCCCGAATGAGCTGATTGAGCTGCTGGAGCGCATCGTCCTCCAGGGCACGGATTTCTCCACGAACAAGAACCTCCAGAACCTATTGATTCTGACTGCGATCAAGGCTGGTAAGGAGAAGGTCATGGACTACGTTAACCGTCTAGATAACTTCGACGGTCCGGAAATCGCTCGCATTGCTGTGGGTGAGCAGTATCAGCTCTACGAAGAGGGTTTCGTTATTTACAAGAAGACGAACCACAACGTGGAAGCTATTGGTGTTCTGTTGGACTACATTAAGGACGACGAGCGTGCGTATGAGTTTGCTGACCGTTGCAACGAGTCGGAGGTGTGGTCGCGTCTGGCTAAAGCCCAGCTCGATCAGGGTAAGGTGCACGACTCGCTGTCGGCTTTTATCAAGGCCAACGATGCCAGTTCGTACGTTGATGTGATTGCTGCGGCTGAGCGTATCGATAACTACAACGAGCTCATCCCGTACTTGAAGATGGCGCGCAACACAGTGAAGGAGCAGTACCTGGATACTTCTTTGATTTACGCTTACGCTAAGACGGAAAAGTACTCGGATCTCGAGGAGTTTATCTCGTCCCCTAACGTGGCACAGATCCAGAACATTGGCGAGCGTTGTTACGATGAAGGCATGTACAATGCTGCGAAGCTGCTGTTCCAGAACATCAACAACAACGCCAAGCTTGCTATTTGTTACGTGCGTCTGGGCAAGTTCCGTGAGGCTGTGGACGCCGCCACCAAGGCAAACTCGGTGGGCACGTGGAAGGAGGTCAACTACGCCTGTGTGGACGTGAATGAGTTCCGTCTCGCTGGCCTATGTGGTCTGCACATCATTGTGCACCCGGACCACTTGGAAGAGCTGATCCTGCACTACGAGAAGCGCGGTCACTCGACGGAGCTGTTGAAGCTGATGGAGCAGGGTCTTGGTTTGGAAGGAGCTCACGCCGGTATCTTTACGGAGCTGGCTATCCTGTACTCCAAGTACCTGCCGTCCAAGTTGATGGAGCACATTAAGATCTTCCACTCACGTATGAACGTGTCGAAGATCCTGCGCGCTTGTGAAAAGGGTTTGCACTGGGACCACGCCGTATACCTGTATAAGGAAGATGGCCAATTCGACAATGCTGTTCGCACCATGGTTGATCACCCTGTGGCTTTCTCGCACGACCTGTTCCTAGACTGCATTCAGAAGGTCCGCAACCAGGAGATTCACTACAAGGCGATTAACTTTTACCTGGAACAGCATCCACTTGAGCTGACACGTCTCCTGCAAGTACTGACGCCTAATCTGGACCACGCCCGCGTTGTTCACCAACTGCGCAAGTCGAAGAACCTGCCGCTTGTGGCGGAGTACCTGAAGGATGTGCAGAAGGAGAACCTGTCGGCTGTGAACGAAGCGCTGAATGAGATCTTGGTAGACGACGAGGACTACCTGGCGCTCCGCGACTCTGTGGATGCGTACGAGAATTTCGACCAGATTTCGCTTGCACAGAAGCTGGAGAAGCACGAGCTGCTGGAGTTCCGCCGTATTGCGGCCTATCTGTACCGCAAGAACAAGCGTTACCCGCAATCTGTGAAGCTGTCGAAGGCCGACAAGATGTACAAGGACTGCATCGACTGCGCCAGCGATTCGGAGGATCCGGAGCTTGCCGAGGACATTCTGCGCTTCTTTGTATCTGTACACGACAAGGAGTGCTTTTGCGCGACGCTGTTTACGTGCTACAAGTTGATTAAGCCTGATGTTGCGCTGGAGCTGGCGTGGCGTCACGGCTATGTTGACTTCGTGATGCCCTACATGATCCAGTTTGTTAAGAACTTGAACGACAAGGTGAAGGTCCTGGACGAGCGCACGCAAGTACAACAGGAAGCAGAGTCGGACGCGCAGACGCTCGACCCTGCTTACGGCATGGGTGGCATGCAGCCAATGCTGGCGATCGCCCCCACCGCTTACAATGACCCGTCAGCCCAGTACGGCATGGGCATGGCTCCTGGTATGAACATGGGAATGGGAATGCAGCCGAACATGGGCATGGGCGGTATGCAGCAGAATCCGTACGCTAGCAGTCAGAGCAGCATGGGCAGCAACCCGTACGGCAACAGTGGTTACCAGTATTAATTGAGCACGGCTTTCGCTGGACCAGCTACGATTGGAGCGTGTCAATTATTTCCGCTCCATGGCTGGGTGTGCAGCTAGCTTTGCTTAAGCATTGAGTGCTGTGCTCTATTGAAAGTGAAGACAGGAAAAGGAAAGCAAGGCTGCAAATTCTCTTCTTAGTTTGATGGGATGGGTTGAGCGTCCGCTGCGGCGGCACGAGCGACCTCAGCGCGCCTAGAGAAACTGGTTGGTAAGATTGTCGCGTGCTTAGGCTAAGATACTAATTACCGAGTAGATATGTTTTCATTTTCGCGTGTAGTGCTCATTATGCTTCCGTGTTGCCTTGAAAGCAACAACTTTAATCTGGACCTTCATTGCTACTAGACAAGTTGCCACGGATGCGACTACATGACTGACGCATACCGGTAGCGCTGTAAACGCCTCCTCACGTCCTTACAATCGCTCCTGCTTCAACACTTGAAAAATAGTAAATAGTAGTGCTAAGGTTATTAGTAGTAGGTAGTGGTGAAGTACTACTACTAGCGCTGTAAACGCCTCCTCACGTCCTTACAATCGCTCCTGCTTCAACACTTGAAAAATAGTACTTCGAAGTAAATAGTAGTGCTAAGGTTATTAGTAGTAGGTAGTGGTGAAGTACTACTACTGCTAACTTTAGCACTATAATTTCATAATTTACTAAATTTATTACTACGTAGTACTACTAGTAGTAGTAGTTGATGAATTATTCAATACTACTAATTTGTGCCTGTCAAAACTAATATAGTACATAATCTACGTAGTACTACTAGTAGTAGTAGTTGATGAATTATTCAATACTACTAATTTGTGCCTGTCACAAACTAATATATTACATAACTAGTACATATATTCTATAGGTACCGGTATTAATATAGGTTGCACTTTTAAAACCCGATGGATGTGGCGCTAGATGCGGTCAAGCGCGGCGTGCGCGCACTCTTCACCGACCAGAGCGCGGCGCAAGCGGCGTCTACGCGCCCTCCACTATGTGAATGCGCTCTGCAGCACGCTGCGCCACCTGATTGGCGGTATTTACGTCGCTTTCCAGTGCTTAAGCGCCAAATATTACGGGAATTCAGGGTCGTCGCCGCTGAAATGGCAAAAATGCCGCCAACGCCGCGCAAACGGAGAAAACGAAGCCTTCTACAGCAACAAAACGATACTGGAGAGTACAGAGCTGCCTGTTTGGCTTCACTATGCCATAATTTGGCTCAATGTGAGCTACTGGTGGTCCATGAGGCGGAATTGATGCAAAGTGTCGTAAATCTCGAGCCACTAGACGTTCTGGGACGTGTAATTACTGGGAAACTGCTGCCATTGAGACTGCGAATGCTGCTGCTGGGTTTTACATTGCAGAGCCAGGAAGAAAAGTGTCTAGAGACGTCAGTGCAGAGTTGGATCCAGGAGGTCTGTGAGAAGATTCTGGAAGAAATTCTGGAGGCCACAGCGAGTGGTAAAGTGGCAGGTCCACCGCAAAAGAGAGCGAAAACGAGATCTAGAGACAAGAAGACGACACATGCACAGGAAGTGGAGAAATGCTGCAACTTTTGCAGAGATGGAGCGAGTATCGAGTCATTGAGAGCGAAAGGTGGAGAGTGGGATTTTCTGGTGGAATGTACGCACCGAAGTGCAAAATTAATGGAGAAGGCGGGCGAAAGTTTTTCGGATAATGTCGCGATGATTGCACTGTCGGCTTTTTGGGATTCGCTGCCGGTTGCTAATGTGCAACCGACCATGAAGCCAGGTAGAAGGAGGAAGAGGATAGAGAGTGCAATGGAAACAGAAGAAGGCAGCGAGCCGTCGATTTCAGTGTCGGCATATGAACGCTTTTGTCAACTCGTGATTAATTCATTACCCGAGTCGCAAAATGCTGCCGATAAGTCGAGGAACAAAGTAAATGGAGCGGAGAAAATGTGGACGAATCTGTGGCATCGTGAGTCTGAAAACGTTTCAAAACCGGAGGAAATTACTCTCGTTGACGCAATTCGACATTGTTCAAAGGCAGATGCTTTTGTTGGGATTATAACACCGCAACACCGGAGGGGAAACGTGTTGCAGCTTTTGGGATATCGCATTGTGACGGAGGTGATTCGCTTATTATTCGTTAGCACATCAGGTATCATTACTGCATTTGCGCAAGTTTGGAGTGGCTTGTCAAAGGGACGCAATGGGGTATTTTCCCGAATCACGGCATCAAACAATGCAGGGACTTCGTCAACGAAACGCATCCTGCGATCATATTTAAGTGAGATACTGAGATGCCCAAATTCCTGTAACGAGGTGCTCTCAACTTGTATTGTGGACTCTCATGTATCGAGTAAAGTGACAACGCTAGAGCTCCTCTTCGATTTGTATGAAGTATTTCTCGAACGCATTCCTGGAAGTCAGCAGAACAGCAACTACACTAAGTACTGGGATATTCTGCTCACTCACGTTTGTACTGAAGGGTCAATGAAGCGGTGCGTTCAAGAAGGCATCAATTGGTGTTTAATGCTGGAAAAATGCGTGAGTAGTTTGAGTGACAGTACTCTAAGGGCAATTTGCTACCAGATGTACTTCTTGAACGCATTCAAAAGCTATTGCCTCTCTATTATGTGTGAAGTTCTGGAGACCGGTGGTGAGATTATAACGAGTGGTGGAACAATCCAGCAGCGACTTATAAGTGTGGAGAGCGATCGCTCAACTGTCCGTCGAGTACTTACGTTAATGATGACTACTTTTGGTGAAGAATGGATTTCACAGCTTATCGCACACCTAATGCGAGCAAATACAAGCTTGCGTGCTATACACGAGGTCAACCAGCGAGGTATCAAAAACCTGCTCTTTCCTGCTTTAGTATCATGCATGAAAGCGAACAACCGTTTTGATCAGAAACGGCAAAAAGCTGGACAAGAGCAGTTCATGGAATATGTGCAGGCTGTTCACTCTATCCTGAAGGACAGGGAGCTTACACCACTATACCTGGTGTCATTGGTTCGCTTTTGTGAGGCTTGGGACGCGTACCAAAGCACTCATACGAAAGAGCCGCCGACGCGTGTTAATAGATGGGGATTTCGAGCTATGATCGAATTGAATGTACTACCGGAGCTTCTTGAGTGCTACGGAAGCGATGCAATTATTCGTGAAGAAACCAGTGACGTGTTGGTATTTGCAGCTGAGGTACTGCAAAACGCATTGAACTGTCCGCCAACACTGGATGAAAATCTCTACAAGGTTCTCACTGCTCTTAGAAATGGCGCTGAGCAAGCTAAAACCTCCGTTTTAAGTCTACCGGAATTCGACAAGCAGCTCGTGTCGCATTCGAGCGCTAACCTCCAGCGTCTTCTTCGTGCAGTCAAATTTGCTGATGTGAGTCAGATACGTCAACTAATGGATCAAATGAAAGATGCAGCTGGAAATCTGAATGAGCTAAGACAACAATTGGAAAGGTGGTTCTCATTTGTAGAGATGCATGGCACGGCGTTTGCTGGGAAGGAATCACGACTAGAGTTGTCGTTGTTATGCACGAGACTCATTCGATGGTTTCCGGACGAGTTCGAAAGTCTGCATTATCTCCTCATGACCCCACTCGATTCTCACCTCGTTTTCGCTCTAACAGCTTTTGTAAAGGAGGCTGGGAGATCGGACAACGTTGGCGAACGGAACTCTGTTGTAAGTTCCGCGTCATCGTTAGCATTACCGTCGGCTGTTCGTGTTGAGATGGCATTGCACTTATATTTGTCGGCTGCTGCGTTTCCAGATCTCGAAACGCTGACTGGCTTACTGACGAAAGCGCTTGTGAAGTGCCGATCGGCTGATGCTTACCGCCATCTGATGAAAATTGCACAAAAGAATACCCGAATATTACTGGCAGAAGTTGCTGTGGTAACTCTGCGCTCTCCTCTTCAAGGATTGGAGTTTGTAAGCTCTACCCCAGCTTATCGAGACGATGAAGACGATGACGATACACAAGCGCAACAATTTGCCAGACGCGCCAAATCAGTCATTTATCAGGAAAACGCGTTAAAACTTCTCGCAATTTCTGCTTCGGTCTATGACGGAGGAATTCCATGGTCGACAGAGCTGTTTAACGAGCAGTCGGCTGTGATTTGGCTTCCTCATCTTTTTGAATACGTTTTAAAGTCGGATTTCTGTCATGGCGCAGTCCGAGCTAATCTCCTGCTGACAAGTCTGGAGATATTAGTACTTTCAAAAACTGACCTTGGAAAAAAAGAGCTTCAGGGAGGTTACTGGCTGGCAGCACTTTTGAATACGGCGTTATTTGCATGCTCTAGTCGATGTGCTGGGGCTTATGCAGATGTGGAAGTCGAGATTCATGACAGGTTGCAAACAGTGACTCGAAAAGTGCTGCAACACCTCTCGGTTTCTTCAAGCCAAGAGACTCCTCCGATAGCTAAACCAGAGGAGGAATCCACTGCACAACTTGACGGAGTGCTGGGGCTGTTGAATCTGTCCAAGTTTTCGTGGATGGTTATTAAGGACAATAGCGCAAACTGGTCCCATGAACGCTTGATCAGTGAACAGACAGTGGGTGCTTTGCGAATGAGTATGTCTGGACTCTGGATCACTGCGACAGGAGAACGGCGTGCATTTGGAGCCGAACCTGCTGTTCAACTCTTCCTTCCATTCACACATTGGCTGTCAGGGGCACTTGTTTACTCGCAGTCCTTTCTGGAAGAACCTTCGGCAACTATGAGGCGTTGGGAGCGTACTTTTGGCAGCTACGTGACGGATTTGTATCTGCGGTTGCAGTTTGAAGACGACTCGTGCGGTCTATTGGAAAGTTGGTTAAGTACATGGATCAACTCCAATATTGTCCGTAGTCAGGAAGAGATGCAACTTCTGGCTCTGCTTCCTTCCCAAGTGGCTTTGTTCCGTCGTCTCGCGATACGACCAACTCGCTCCAAATACCGAGATTCGACGTCAATCTTGAAATTGGTTTTCGTTGCTATCAACATTGCTATTGACCACACGACGCCTGAAAATCCTTCGGAGTTGGAACAAGCGACAGAACTGATTGTAAGCACACTGACAACTCTCGAACTTGTGGATTTGTCAGCGTCTGTGGACTTTGCTCATTTCGGTCACGTGCAGGAGATTGAGCCGTTCTTTGAGTATCTCGACAACTTCCTATCACGACCTCAGCTTCGTACGTGTAACACTTCTCAAGTCTGTTGCTTATTGCAGTTCCCTCTGGAACTGATAGTGAACTGTTTTGCTTGCAAGATTCCAGCAGATCTACAAGCAGAGTCGCAAACTTTTCTCCAGCGCGTTAAAAAATTGCTCCAGGAAAACATCACGATGGGTGCAATTTCCAATAGTAATAAGCCGTTTGCACTGGACGCGAGCGAGATGAAAACCTTCTTGCAGTACTGGGCCGATGAAATGCTCCTCAAGTACGACTATCTCAATCGGGAACGGTGCTCAACTGTCCTTCGTACGTGCAACACTTCTCAAGTCTGTTGCTTATTGCAGTTCCCTTTGGAACTGATAGTGAACTGTTTTGCTTGCAAGATTCCAGCAGATCTACAAGCAGAGTCGCAATCTTTTCTCCAGCGCGTTAAAAAATTGCTCCAAGAAAACATCACGATGGGTGCAATTTCCAATAGTAATAAGCCGTTTGCACTGGACGCGAGCGAGATGAAAACCTTCTTGCAGTACTGGGCCGATGAAATGCTCCTCAAGTACGACTATCTCAATCGGGAACGGTGCTCAACTGTCTTAAAAGTCATCCAGTTGGCTTTGCGCACGACGATGATAATAATTGACGATTAAAAGGCAAAAGGGTAAGCGAATTATCTGCCAAGAACACAATACTACCGTAGTATAAGGCTATGGATTATAGAGAGGTCTCCTGCTCCTCCTGCTGCTGCATCTTCCTCTGTCTGACGCGATCACGTTTAATGTCGTTGATCACTCCTTGACGCATCGTCTGCAGTAAAACAAATAAGTTAAAAATGAGTCAAATGAAAAACTCCACACTATAAACTAAACAACTGACCTTCTTCTCGGTGAACTGCTGGTGGTGCGCAAAGTACACGGCGTAGACAGCTCCCACGCAAAAGGTGCCGAATACGAGCACCGGCGCCTTGTCCTTCAGTACGCGCACAAGTCTCGACATACTCGAGCTACTGGCCTCACGTCTGACTTGGTTTATGTGGGATCCGTTAAGTTCGATTATGTCGTGTTTATGATTAGCCGTAAAAATGAGCCCGAAACGACGTAATTATTGTCATTGTTATTCAGAAGACGAGAAAGTTATGTATATTGGCCCATGGCAAGAGTACCGACTGGCTAAGATCCAGGACGATGCGATTCATAGACTACGGCAGGAATGGGAGGCTCAGTTATTAGGTCAAATGCCTCCTGAGGAAGACGACCGGATTCGAGAGATCATGCAGCCTTTGGTGGCGAAATTGCCTTCAATGCTGAGAGCTGCTAGGTTGAGGACAGGAGGTGCAGTGAGGAATGAGTCGTCGAGGAGTGCAGTTCAGTCAGAGGTTGGAAGTCGATGTTCTAGTCGACCAGCATCGGGGAGATCGAATACTTCATCCAGGACAAGATCATCATCGGTGACGTCCAATGCTTCAACTGCTTCATTGAGAACAAGATCAACTTGTAGTGGTGGAGAGAAGGATGACACTGGTCCGCGTCGCTCAATATTGAAGTCAAATAGTGTCAACAATCAAGATACACACGACGAGACATCGTCTAGAAGTGCCTTGAAACCTCCAAGACCCAAGAAACAGGGTAAAAAGGCACTTACAGCTTTGGAGCAAGTGCAGAAACGAAAAAGAATGTTCGCTACGTGGATCAAGAAAGCTGGAGATGACGATGATGCTTCAAGAAAGCAAGATATTTCTATATCATGCCCAGAAGTCGTGCCAGAGCCTGAAGAAGTTAGCATTGTGACGAAACTTCCTTTCATCCACTCAGCTGTACCAGTCAGCACTGCTATTTTGCTTGGAAAAGACACAAAAACCAAGGTTTCGTCCCCATTGACTTTACCACTAATTAATCAGCTCAGCGTCTCGCCCACTGATCCTACAAACCAAGCTCCGATCATGTCTACGGGATCCAAGGAGGCCAAAATTGATCTCGATGAGTCGGTGGACGAGGAGGAACTGAATAACTTGCTCAATTGGACAGACACTCTGCTCTCCCCTGGAGCCATGGATTCACTCTGCGATCTTGACAAGTGAGCTTGTGCTCCAAGGTTTTGTATGACCGGCAGTGCACGATTGAGCAGCCGAAGTCTCCAGTTGTTTCTGTATCCAAGTGTTCATAGCCGTCTATAATTCCCGATTTGTTCGCGTCTTCCTACTCCCAGTTATCCACGGCTGTTAGGCCATTCACGCACACGTCCTATACTGCTTTGGCGGCCGCGGACTCGACAAACTCTGCTCCCCAGTCCCCCTCTTGCCAGACACCTAAATGAACACAAGCAATTGTCAATACAATGATTCATGTAGTGAAGTGATTCCCTTTAAAACTTACTTTTTGATCTACGACTTGATACTTTTCTCTCACAATATGTGTTGGTGTCATCTTGATCACTGCAAGGAACATACAAAGTGTCAGTGTCAGAATGTACATTGTATATCAATGCTGCCAGTCCAATAAAACCTTGATGGGGTGGCGGCATTGTGTCGTGTGTAGCATGATAAGCTCTAGGAGTCAGAATCTGCAAAATTCGGTGTAAGAACAATTCTATAAAGCAAGACTCTTCAGGGACTGTACAGTACCATCCTAACTCCTGCTTCCAGGGGTAAATTGGAGAAGTGTGCGGATGAACTGGTGGGCCACGCAGCCAAGGAGGTCGTTGCAGGAGCTTTCTCTTCCATTGAATCTAGGTGCAAGGGCGTTAAACCCACTTCTTACTAATTCTCGTCTGGATTACAAGTCTCGGGTATCAGTCCCACCAAAATCTGATATTCTAAATCCACTCTAATCAAACTGCTTTTAACTTATAGAGAGTGAGTACTGTGCCCAACTGGAAAGGGAGCGGGTGAAACGAACATAAAAGGACCAACGGAGGTGAGCGGTTGTGAGCGTGCGTAGCCAAAGCAAACCCTCACGGGGTGCCCGCTAAGCAGGGCCGCGAGGTATTTGCGTAGGCGGGCCCAGCACCGAGCTTTCCGGCGAGCCGAGCACTGTACTCACCAGGAATTAGAATCTTTTTATCGCAGGAGCGCAGCGACTGCCTTTTCGAAGCAAAGCCAAAAGACGGCAATGACATCGGTCCTGAGGAAAGATGGGCAAAAGAGGGGTGATGAGCAGTTTTTACAAACTTGAAGCTTAAAAGATTATGTGACCACTTGAGTTGGGCGCAGTATCTAGTGCCTAACTTAAATTATTATCCAATTAAATGCAAAGACAGCTTAGGATATCAGCTATAGATTGTTTTAGCTGTCTTCATCATCAAACAATCTGCATTATCCCAATCATGGAGCTCCCCGTGAAGACGCTGCAGCTCGCCCTCCCTGCCGTCTTAACTCGGTATCTACCCGTCCTTCTGTACGTTTACATATGAAATTAATGCTCTTCATCTCACAGTAAATAACAAACAATACGGGGACTTTTGCCTATGTAGATTCGGCCAGCACCTGGAAGATGATGTATTGAATGGTCTCGTGCCCGTGATGATCGCCGTCGTGGGTCTGTTAATGGTTTCGGATTTAATAATTTTCCGCTTTCAAGACCAGTCACTGTTCAAGCAAACTGGTCAAGGGGTACTGGGTCTGATTCTGGGATCAGTAATTTTCCACGTGACAATTGTGCTCTTCGGCGCTCCGGTGGTTGAGTACGTGGAGATGCTGAAGGACTTACTTTCTTTATGTGGAGAGTGACATTTTTGCGTGGTTTCGTAGCTTGTGGATGCAGACGCTGTTGTTAGCTGTCCTGGTATCAAGTTGTACGACGATGCCGTTGGGGGTGTATTTGGGTTTTGAACCTCGCAAGTGGATGGATTTGATCCTGGAGCTGAGGTGGGCGAGGAAATGGTGGAGTGGTCATAAATGTTTAATCATCTGACAAATTGTATTGCTATCGGTAGTGTCAGCAATGATCAAGAAATGTATCTCGTTTGCTCGTCAATTGGTGCCATGCTCGGAGCTTACGTCGGTGCCTTACCGATTCCACTGGATTGGGACCGACCTTGGCAGGTAAGAGGAGGCTCATTTTTTTTTAATCTCTCTTTATGCGAAACTAACTAGAGTTTTGTTACAATGTTGTTGTAGCAATGGCCATTGACGTGTGTGTATGGCACGTTGCTAGGCCATAGTATTGGGATCCTCGCCAGTGTTTTGTTCGGCGTCACTTCGAAATCAATCAAGAAAGACTAACCCGATCAACACGATATTTTGTGCTTTGTAGAAACTGCTGTCTCTTCATTCCCAATTTCTACTTCAAGTAGCGACAGCAGCTAACCTGTGTGCCCATTCCAACGTGATAGGTAAACCACTCTTGTAGTATTAAGTCTGTTTAGTCCTTTGCTGTGCCAAGCGTATAGGCCGGGAATAAAATATTAGGGAACTTTTTGCTCACGATGGAGAACTCGTCGAACGAGATGACGCCGTCGCCGTCCTTATCGCCTTGAGACATGATCGTGTCCGCCTTGCGCGCAACTTCCGCCTCATTGGAGGCCATATGATTGGCCTTCAGGATCTTTAGGAGCTCCTGTCGAGTGATGACGCCGTTGCCGTCTTCATCAAACACCAGGAACGCGAACTTCAGTTTTTCCTCCTTCTCAGCACCCGTGAAGTTGGACAACGCAATCATGAACTCCCGCACGTCGATCCTGCCAGTTTTATCGTTATCAAACAACTGGAACACCTTCTCACACTGCGGCGAGGGGTCCACCTGCAACACCTCGCAGAACTCCGAGTAGTCGATCTGGCCTGATCCATCCTTGTCAGTGGCTTGGAACCGCTTGTACGCTTTTTTCACGCTCTCAGGCTTAATACCATTGTCGCGTGCAAATTCTTCCAGCGCCATCTTGCGTTGGTTACGCAGCTGGATAGCCTGAGCACCTGAAGCTGCTCCTCCCGGTCCGGCAGCTGAAGATTTCTCTGGTGAAGCTGCTGTAACACCCAAACCGGGTGGAGGTTGTTTGCCTTTCGTGACCATTGCGTAAAACTCGTCAAAGCTCACCTGACCATCACCGTCTTTGTCGACCATCTTGATCATCTCGTCTACTTCCTCGTCTGTAGGAGCTTCCCCGATATTAATTAGCACGTGACGGATTTCAGCAGCTCCAACGTAGTTGTTGTGATCGAGGTCAAAAGCCTGGAAAGCCTCCAGAATTTCTTTATCCGTAAACTTTCCATTTGGATCGCGAGGAGGCTCGGACGGTGCTACAGGTGCAACTCCAGGAACGGAAATAGCATTCATACCCGGTGGTAATGGCGCCACAGCTGGACCTGAAAGTATTGGAGGTGCCATGGGTGGTGCCTTAACTGGACCTGCAGCACTTGCTTCCGGTTTGGTGAATTTGGCAACAATTGCCATCTTTCCCGCAGGGCTGCCTTCACGATCTTGTAGCTCCACATCGCCCTCGAAGCCACCCTTGGCTAGCCACGCTACAATATCTACCTTCGCCTGCGCCATGAACCGGTCCTGTCCATTCTTCTCTTGGTCCCAAACTTCGACCACGAGTTCCTTTTCCGTAGCAATAGTGAAATCGAAGCTTTCGTTAAATTCCGGTGTCTTGCCGCCACCTTCCTGGACCTTCGTTTGTACATTCTGCGTGCCTATCGTAAGCTTCACGTACGGGTCTGCTGTGTCCATCATACCCAGCTTCTTGAGATCAAACGCACGCAGCACTTTAACAGCGAGTTTGCCGAAGCGAGACGCAAAGGCACCGCCGGCAGGGGCAGTTGGGGTCGCACTGGGTGGAAAACCACCTGGTACGCCACGAGGAGGTAGTCCGCGAGGCATCATACCAGGCGGAGGACCACCTGCAGGTGGTCCTCTCGGAGGTGGCATGCCACGAGGGGGCCCAGCAGAACCGTCTAACCAAACCAACGAAAGAAAAGTGCGTGAGGACATTTCTCCAAAACCGTAGCAGAAAACAATAGTAAATTGTCACACTACCTTGCACTGAAATGGCGCCTTGAAATACTTGACTTGGCGGAGCGGCACCTGGGGGACCTGGCGGAGCTCGTGGAGGAGGCATTCCTGGACCCCCAGGCGGACCCCGGGATGGCGGAAAGCCAGGAGGAGGTCCCCGTGGTGGCATTCCCAGGGGCATTGCTCCGGATGGTGCCATTCCAGGCGGCATTCCTCGCGGAGGCATTCCTGGTGGTGGTCCGCGTCCTGGGGGCACCATACCCGGTGGTGCCATTCCAGGTGGTAACCCTCTCGGTGGCATTCCTGCAGTAGGAGCTGCACCACGAAATCCTGGAGGTGGGCCTCGAGGTGGGCCGCCTAAAATGCAGCAACGCAGTGTTTAAAAATCGATTCGGAATGAAAGCATGATAATGGTCAGATATCAACATACCTGGCATTGACCCCAGTGGTATCCCTGGCGGAGCTCCAAAAGGCGGCCCTCTTCCTGGCGGGGGTCCAGGCGGGGGTCCTCTCCCTGGTGGTGGCCCTCGAGCTTGAAAAGCTCCGGCCGGGGGCCCTTGATTCTGAGCCATTACGCTTGGTGGAACTCCAGGCGGGGGTCCTCTTCCTGGTGATGGCCCTCGAGCTTGAGTCATTACGTCTGGCGGAGCTCCAGGTGATGGCCCTCGATCCTGAGCCATTACGCTTGGTGGACCTCCAGGCGGCGGCCCTCTCCCTGGCGGTGCTCCAGGCGGGGGTCCTCTTCCTAGTGGGGGCCCTCGAGCTTGAGTCATTACACCTGGCGGAGCTCCAGCCGGAGGCCCTCGATCCGGAGCCATTACGCTTGGTGGACCTCCAGGCTGCGGCCCTCTCCCTGGCGGCGCTCCAGGCGGGGGTCCTCTCCCTGGTGGTGGTCCTCGATCCGGAGCCATTACACTTGGTGGAGCTCCAGGCGGCAGTCCTCTTCCTGGCGGTGATCCAGGCGGGGGACCTCGCCCTGGTGGCGCTCCAGGCGGGGGTCCTCTTCCTGGTGGCGCTCCTTCTCGCACAAACATTTAGAGTTATGTTGTAGTTGATTCGTGTTACTCTAGAGGATTGCGGTGTACCTGGAGGGGGACCTCTTGGTGGCGCAAAGCCTGGAGGCGGGCCTCGAGCTTGTGGGTACCCTGGTGGCTGACCTGGAGGGGGTCCACGGGGTGGTGGACCTGGAGGGGGTCCACGAGGTGGTGGACCTCGACTGCGAAGTAATCATAACACTAATGGTTAGCCGTCCATACCAACGTTCATCACTGTACGCAGACGTACGGAGGCATAGCGTCGGTCATGACGTCGTCTACTAGAGGTGTGGAGTCAGGCGGCTATTGGTGTCTGCTATGAGCGCTTCAATGCGTTCGTCTTCAGATCCGCATCCTGTAACCACAAACACCCGTCTCAAAGTTACCATCAAATCCACATGCACACACACATCTCACGACTTACGACTGCGTGTCGTCCCCGATCCAGGCCAAGTGCTGTGAACTCTGGTCAAAGGTCGCACACCCGAAGACTATTTTCAAACAACAGAAGACTAAAACACGATTAGATTAAGCACATAAGTGGCATCCTGAAAGCACAGAGAATATTCCAATGTTAATACTTCAAGTATATGCCAAGGCAAACAGGCACGTAAGTACCGGTCTGCGCGCCGTCCTCTGTGCTGCCACAGTTGCCACTCCAGCTTCGCACTCCCTGTTCTACACCGAAACATAATCCTTACAGCAAATTCTCTCCTCTCGACAATAAAAGTCCCAGCACGGGAGGCCTGTTAACTGAGTTGATTTGAGTAGAGTTTACGCCTTAGGCTGCTCTTTCTGCGGCTGCGATTTCTTTATCAGACTCTTCAGCGGCTTCTTGGGCGGAAGTTTGGGTGCACGACCTAGGAAACGTGCAATCCGCGGCGTGACGGCGATCGTTAGTGCCAGACGCACCGGCTCCGTGAATTTCGTGGCGATCCACGCCAGTAGGAAGGTTCCCGTCTTGGAGTTCACCTGCTCCACTTCCAAGTACTGCGCAATGCCCAAATCCTCCGCAAACTTGACAAATCTACATACAAAAAGTATCCTAAACGTTAGCAGCAAAAACTACAATTTCAACCTCTTGTGACTCTTTCACACTCACTTGTTGGTGGTTGTCACGAGATTGAAGGTCTCGTCCTGTTGTCCTTCCTCTTTGGCGTTGCTCTTCTTGTTGGTACGCACCCAGCCCTGGTCAATAGCCAAGTACACGGACCCCAGTACCGTTCCGTACATTGTCAAGTACGTGCCAATTGCCACAACGCCGTATTTGCGCCACAGATCCTTGAGTCGTTCCAATTGTGACATGTTTTCAGTGGCAGCAGTCACGTTCTCACCCGAAGCTTTCGACACTGAAGAGCTCGTGCGTTTTGTGGCCAGGAAGGTCGGGGATCGGGCGCGCGGCGGCTGCTGCACGAAAAAACGAGCGCGAGTTACGGGAAGAGACGAGAGCGGTAGACGTGACGGACCACGTGAGAGCGCGGACGCGCGCGTGACGGCAGCACCGACGAGACGCGAAGTGCCGAGCATCTTGTGGCTGCGAATGGCGTATGGGGTAGTTTGAGCAACAACAGTTTTTGGACACTTTGGTTCTGTTGAATTTTGATGTCATTATAGAGGTGTTTAATGTAGAGATTTCGAAGCCGACGACAGAATACGGTACACTAAATTGGTTTTAGGAGGTATAAGGGAGAAGGAATGATGGTTGTTTTTAGATTTTTGTTGATGAGCCTCATGAATTGCATATTTCTTCGGTGATCGACAGTCGATCTACATCATGAGGAATGAAAGCGCGATGGATGCAATAACTGCACCGAATGCCAGTGCCTGTCGAGAACTCGATGAGGTCGTTGTAACATTTTCGCTCAAGGCCGTCGCCTTTGTCAGGGATGGGAAAGTGAAGTTTTCGTTCGGTGGGATGCAACCGGGGCCTGTGCTGTTGCAGAGTGTGCACATTTGTCCATAGAGTTCTCGCTTGCAGCCGAACTCCGAGTCGCAGTCCTTAACATTAAAGTAGCATGGAGGGTTCCCAGCTGTGAGTTCGGCCACCGTTGGCAGCGCCTTCATGTTCTTGATTACGTCGCTCGAGACCTGCGACGATTTTGCAGTCGTGAGTAGATTGGCGTAGGCCGCCAGCAGTTTCTCCGTACGCGCGGCATTGGCCGTCGCGTTCTGCGGGTCCTTCCAGAACGGGATACTCGCATTCCATACACCAGCTTCAGTCGCTTGGAACTCGACCCCGCCGGCTTCGCAGAAGTCGGTAAAATTGGCATATTTCGCCCCCGTGGCCTTGTTTGTCATGGCCGTGATACCGACAACGTCGTCGATGGGGACAAAACCGAGGATTCGATAATTGTACGTACACGTCATGCCGTCAGGTAGAGCGTCCATATCGCACAAACCTTGACGAGAAGTGTCACGGCATTCCTCAGTCTTGTTGGCCCATTTCAACAGCGGACAGTCGTTGGGGAACGAGTACCACCAACAGTTCGGATATGGTGCACGCGCATCCGTCTCCTTTGATTCGCCACCAATGAAAGGACCGAGGTTTGATACACTCGAGTTGCCGTTAAGTGAGACGCAGCCTTTAGAGAAGACGTTCGAGCCATAGATTGGCGTGCACTGACCGCCGTCCATGGGAAGCATAGGCCCGTACTCCGACTCGTACTCGGCCACAGTCTCGTTAGTCTGTGCAAAAACGATGTCGTAGAAGACGACGTACTCCATCCCGTTCTTTCGCCAGCATCGGTCTTCTTCACTACGCGTGTTGTAGTTGATTCCTTCAGCTTGTACGTACATGAGTGCACCTTCAACGGATGCAGTGTTGACGGTGTCAAGTGCACCACGAAACTGCTCCTCAGCCGTAGCGTAGAACTTCGATCCGAATGTCTTGGTCGTCTCGTTCCAGACCGGGGCATCGCTTTGGACGCGGGCTTGGATCACACGCACAGGTTTGGTGTGGAACTTGTCCGAATTGGGGGTTTTCTTCAGTGAACTGACGAAACTGGAAGAGGTTGACGCGACCAGAGCACGACTTCGGGCAAACGGACGTTCGGTGACTTCCAGCTCAGCAGTCAAGGAAACTTCGTCGACATCCGGTGTCGCTCTAGCGGTGAATAGAGCCAAAGAGACGGCTACTGCGATGTAGATCTTCATATTGCTAGGAACTATAAAGACTTTGGCGCTGGTGGTTGGCAGTGTGTTGTTAGAGGCTTTTTGTAGACTGGTAACAATGGCGGATCCAGCAGATCTTCAACCACAAGTGGCTCTTATTTCAAAGCTACCCCGGTGTCTGAGCACGCCCAGAACATTCCGTTTTTATCATCGGACTTTGACTCTAATTACACGAGTGTGCAGGGAGTGCCGTTGTCTTCGGAGCAAAAGACGTAGAGAGGTAAAACTTATATTTAATAGCATTGTGCTCAAGTGCTAAAGAAAGAGGACAGGCGAGAGTGAGATGGGATGGTGTTTCCGCGACGTGCTTTCTTTATCGGAGCTCGATATATCCATCTACAACACCAAAGCTGACTTTGGTTTAAAGCTAGGCTCACTACCCAAAAAGCGTCCGATCCAGCAAGCAGCAAGTCATCCCAAACGGCCTCAAGGCTCCTTAAAATCTTCATATCAAGACCCGATCATGAAGGTCTTCGTTCCTGTCGCCGTAGCTGCTGCTTCAATGTCCGTCACCTCCGGCACTACTAACTGGATTAGTGGTCTAACACCTATCACGAACACCGACTCATACCACATGAGACCTGTTCATGTCGTGCACGCTCGCGCTCAAAGTGACGCTCCGGAATGGATCCCTTCACTCAATGCATTCGGCTCGAAGTACGGTGGTAAAACTGACGACTTCAAATTCCGCGGTGCTCTCGACACTGTCAACACGGCTTCTGTTGAAGGCGCCCTCATGTACGTTCAAGCTGAAGGCATTGACTACTCTCAACGAGCAGATACTCTAGACGTCAGATGTGCACGCAAGAATTGGATGCAGTACATGGTCTTCTACGACATTGTGTTCGTCCAGACCAACGAGACATTGGCCGAATATGATTCCGAATATGGTCCCATGCTGCCTATGGACGGTGGCCAATGCACACCACTTAATGGAACGAGTGTGTTCTCAAAGGAGTGTGTCTCATTGAACGGTAACTCCAGTGTACCGAACGTTGGGCCTTTCGTTGGCGCGGGGTTGAAGGACTCGGATACACGTGCTCCGTATCCGAACTGTTGGTGGTACTCGCTCCCCAATACTTGTCCTCTTTCAAAATGGAGCACCAAGACAGAAGATTGTCGTGCCCAAACGCGCCAAGGGCTGTGCGATTTTAACGTCCTACCTGACGGTATCAAGTGCACATACAACTACCGAGTTCTCGGGTATGTACCAATTGACGATGTTGTGGGTATCACTGCCATGACATACAAGAATGATCCGGTCACTAAATATTCAAACTTTAGTGAGTTTTGCAAAGACGGTCGCGTCGAGTTCAACACCACCGGAACTACTGTGGACAGTATTGACTTCTGGAAGAAGCCACAAGACACAGCAGCGAACTCCGTCCGGGCACAAAAGTTAGTAGAAAAGTACGCTGAGCTGCTGGTGTCGAAGAAATCGACTCAGATTAGCGCTGACGCTTTCGCGCACATGCAAGCTCTGCCTAATGTGTCCACTCTTGTCCAAGAAAACCCGCCGTGCTACAAACACGTAAAAAAGTGTGCGACGGCAGACCACGGCTGCAAACGCGAGCTCTACGGACAGATTTGCACTGTGTGTTTAGCTGACGGCACAGGATGCGTCAAGGCTCCTTCCAACTTCACGTTTCCGGCTCTGACAAAGGCTACAGTTGCCATTGAAAGCGGCGAAAGTGGCTCGTCCGGAAGCAGTGGATCAGGTGAAAACACAACAACGACTACAACGCCATCCAGTGCTCCGAGGCTTGCGATGACAGTTGGCGCTTTGGTCCTTTCCTTTGGCCTTTCCTTCCTCATGAGCTAGACACAGTACGAAGCTCGTGCTGCTATCAGAAAAAATCATACTTAAGTATCAAGAACTAACAATGCATAGCTAAATATTAACATGAATATGTATTACTTCTGAAATACACAGTTTGCGATGACAGTTGGCGCTTTGGTCCTTTCCTTTGGCCTTTCCTTCCTCATGAGCTAGACACAATACGAAGCTCGTGCTGCTATCAGAAAAAAAGCATATCAAGAACTACAATGCATAGCTAAATATTAACATGAATATGTATGACTTCTGAAGTACACAGTTTGATATGAGGATCCTTGGATGGACCTTTAAATAAAATTGACAACTACATGTATCAATACCGCAACATTCTAGCTGGTTGTAGATGTGATCAATGAGCATTTTATGATTAAACCATTCGACGTTGCATTTACTAGACTTCCATTCCTCCATGAGGCCACCGACCGAGATGCCGGGACTCCTGACTACGTTGTAGAACTTTTCCCGCCCCGACCATCGAATTCTTTTTAGACCGAGTGCGCAGCCCAAAGACACCGAAACTTCGCTCACTGGTTCGACCTGCCAAGATGGTCCCATTTTGTGCACCACTAGAAGAGGAGGCCACCGCGTCGTTCCTCTCATCGCGCACAAGTGGTTCCTTTGGTAGTGGTGAGAAGCATCCAATACGCTGTTTTACTGCTGAAGACACGATCTGTCCGTTGTCTGTAGGAGGAATCTCTTTGCACACCAGCGGCGGTGGATCTTTAGGTTGTGGTTGGACGTGAGGACTCCATTTCCGTGCAGGTACAGTGTAATTCGCTTTGATCTGCAGTGTTTTCTTTGCGGCACCAGTCGTGAAAGTCGCACTTTTCATCAAATTTGTGATCAATTCTGAAAAAGGTAGTGCACAACCTTCTCCTCGTGCACAATAGGAAGTGAGCGAAGGTGCTGCTTCTTGATGAGCTTGCTGAGCTAAATGTTGTTGATGATGACTTTGTTTATGATGATCCGAAAGTTTGGCCAATGTACCGATGACATTGATCTCAGGACAATCGTTCAAGTATTCGTGAAAGTCAATACTGCACAGATTGGAGATCAGTTCGAAGCAGTAGTTGACCATTTCAGATGTCGCCGAGGGCTGATCAGCAAGCTTTACTATACACGGCAGAACATCATCACTCAGAAGTCGCGGTATATGCGTTTTACAGCTTGAAAAATGACACAACGCAGCCAGAAGATTAGAGCTGGCCTCGTTATCCATACTGGGTAGCTTCAAAATAAACACCATTGCGCTTGCAATATGGGCGTTAAGTAGGCTGGTTTGGTTGCCTGGAGCATTACTCAGTTTTCGCAAAGTTGCGGCCACTAAGCGGTAGTGCTTTGGTGCGAAGTCCACACTGCGGATAAAGTGTAGTAAGACACGGCCAGCGTGGTCTTCGATGACCCGCGCGGAGTTTACTTTGCCAACAGCAATATTGCAAATGGCTACAGCAGCAGATTCCTTCAGACTCACAAAGCGGCCAAAGTAGATATCGTGAAGACTGGCGACAGCGTGGCAGGAAACGAGAGACGCGAGTACATTCTCATCATTAGCAGCGCGACAGCAACTTAAATTGTGCAGAACAAGACAACATAGCTGAACGTTGACGGAAAGGTTGGAGGTGTTTGCAGTTAATGGCGCTGGAGATAAATGAGCTGTTGCAGCTGCACCACCTTTCCGTCTCTGTGCTGCTAATGTCGTGTCCGTTAATGGAATTTGTTGCTGTAAGAACGGCATAATCTCCGACTGGACAATCATTGGCAAGGCAAGAAATTGGCACGACAAGTTGTACAACACAGACAGACAGAGAGTCACGATCTGGGAATTACGAGTTTGGTGGCGCTGAAAGACTTGGACCAAAATTCGTAAAATGTGGGGAACATCCAGCTCTGCCACATCCAGCGATGAGTTACTCGTCAAGTCGTGGACTGTGAGCATACAGTTGCGTACGAGCTCTTCGTCTTTCATATCGATAATCTGCTCCATCCATAAGAGCATCGTAAGTTTAATTCTCTCGGGTGAAATCATAGCGTCATTGGCACTGGTCACTCGTAAAAGAACCATCGCAGTCAATTGTCGAAGCTCTTCACCGCTTTCAGGAGACGAGAAATGCACACTCAAGTGCTTTTCCAGACCTTCATTCAGAAAGACCTGGCAAAGTTTCTCGTTTGCAACCAGATTTGCGATAGTTTTGACCGTCACGAGTGCAATTGCAGCATCTTCAGTGGCATCAACTCCTCCGCTGTGCGAAAGCAGGTGGATAAGCGCACGGGGAGCACCAGCATCCAGGAATTTCGGTACTTTATTGGCGTAAGCTGATAAATTGCAAAGGGATACGGCGCACGCGTAGCTTACTCCGGGGTAGTCAACTGTACACAATGAGGATAAAGCCCAAATAATACCGTGACCTACAAGCGACTGTAAACAGTGTGGCGTGACGTCCACTAGACAATTTGCTAACGTCATGATACACAACGACTTGATAGTAATACTATCTGTTGCCACCAGCGCTAAAACCATCACAGCTTGAATCGCCCCCTGTTCAATTAATCGCGACTCGAGTCCCATGAATGAAGACAAACGACATACAGCAAGAGTACAGAGCTCTTTCATCGTGAATTTCTCCCCGGAATCTCCCACTTGAGCTCTAGTTCCTGTAGATTTAGTTCGAATACGTGATAGGTGGATGAGGTCTTCCACGCCGCGTTCTTTTACGAGAAATTCACACCCTTCCTGGGTTGTAGTCAGACAGTAATAAACAAATGCACAATTGGTTAGAATTGTGTCGTCTTCGTTCTCCTGCTCGACATCTTCTTCATTTTGTTGCTCACCGCTTAAAACAGCGCTATTTTCTTGCTGTTGTGGCTTGGTTTTGGACTGCAAACGATTCAACTTTTTTAAAAACCGAAAGACAGCACCATTTCGAACCAAAGCTCCCCGATTCTTGGGGTGGTGAGCGAGATGTGCAAGTAATGTGATGCCACTGCGTATTGTAGCTGGGTCACCCTGTGAAATATCAAGATTAGTTTTGCGCTTCACGAGTCTTGTCACTGGTGTGACTGGTTTGATCCATAGTTTGGCCACCATCTCGAGCTCATTCCCATTACTTTGCAACGCCACGACGAGCTGGGCGATTTCGTCACCACCGTGTGGGAAATCCTCTCCGCCATTCTTCGCGAGCAAGAACAGCGCGTTTAGCGCGTAAGCTCGACAAGAGGGATACTGTCGAATAAGATGTAGCAATTGCGAGAGAAATCCTCGTTGGAGCAGTTGTGGCGCGCAATTCACTGTACCTGCTAGTCTGTAGACAATGGCCGCAACCAACTCGGCCACCTTTTTGTGTATCGGATCAGTGGCTAGTTGCAATAGACGTTCTTGCAATGCTTCAGACTCGCACAAAAGAGGAACACACTCATCACAGCACGAAATATTGTAGATCGCTTCGACAGCGAAAATGCAGTCTGGGGCGTTAGGCGACTCTGTTAGTGTCAACAGCAGCTCCGTAATCTCCGGAATGTGGACAGCTACCTCTTCCGTGGAGCTCGCTATCAAGTAGCAGAGCGAGAAAATGGCGTTCACTTTGACGGTCGGCTTGGACATTCGACTCATTTCCAGTAAGACGAGCACAGCTCCTTCTTGAATAAGCTCATGGTGCGTCAGTACACTATCACAGAGATTTCGCAGGATGCATGAATGCAGATAAAGGAGACTATCTTCCGTTTCTGGATGCTCGGGGCTACCAGGAGATTGCACTCGCTTTCCAGTGCGAGTGGTTTTGACTGCGTTCCCGATATGTTTGGTTGTCGTCTGGATAAGTGAACTGAGAGGTAACCAGTTACAGATTTTGATTCTGCTTCCTTCGTCCATCGATAACTGAAGAATAATTAACAAAGTAATCTCTTGGATTTCTTCATGTGAGGACAGCAACATCGTCTCAAGAAGTTGACAGAATTGAGACGACATTAAAAGTTGGCGATTGGTGCGCAACTCACCAAGTGACACAAAAGCTCGAAGTGCCCAGCTTTGAATTGCAGGAGGGACTATTGGTAGGTGCATAGCCAGAAAGCGAGGTATGTTCTCACAAAGTAGTGCACTGTGGAAAATTGTCACCAAAGACGCATTGTAGATCGCTTTGATCAAGTACGCTGAGGACGACGTAAGCTCCGATGAATATCTGGAGTTAAGAAGACTACTACCACCAACTCCACCGTTGGTTTTCGTCGCAACAATCAGCAGTTGAGTAAAAACTTCGCGAAAATGTCTAATGTGTTGTGCATCTGCTGACAAATTAAACACAGCAAGTGCACAGATGCGTTTAGTTTCCCAGCTTGGGGACGTGATTAGCTTCAACAGAGAGCGGTCGATACCCTCGAAAAACAGCATCTCAACAGCGTTCTCTTCTTCGGAAAGATGGCATAGTGCTGCAGCCATATCAAGTCGGGGTATTGGAGACGTGATTCGAGATAACTGCTTCAAACTCGCCACGACGCCATGCGTGATCATGGTTTTCCGAGCTGCACGAACTCGCGACAAATAGTACAAAGCACGACAGCAATGTGCTTGTGTTGCATCATCTGAGCTGGTACTTAAGGCCAAAACCGACTGGATAATTCCATGTTCGAGTAGTTTCGTGATCCCATTCTCGACCCGCGGTGATTGTATACCTGCCACTCTATAGTTGAAATGGCTGGTACTTTTATCCTTGAAGGTTGCGTCTTTGTCTGCCTTCAACCGCGAAACAATCATATCTTCAAACGTTTTGGCACAACGTCGCTTTCGAAGAGTGAAAGCGGCTTCATCGACAACTGGAACTGCGGGTTTCAGTGCCGAATCACTGCTAGAGTTCATCAATGAAGGCGTCGCAGATCGAGCACGCTGCGCTAAAAGTTGTCGTCGCATTTCCTTCTTTCGAGCTTGAAGGTCCATTTTACTCGTAGCTTCATCCGATGTGACACCATTCCTTGGGTTTGATCCGTTTTGGTTATCGACACTTACCTGCGTTGCTGTACCATCCTTGCGATTCAACGGCGCAGCTGATACACGACTCTGAGCGACACCCCTTGAAGTAATTCCTTTGATTGGGAATCGAGATGAATACCACAATCCATCTAAAGTAGCCTCCTTGTTGGAAAACTCAAAGCTATTGTCATTTTCTCGTAGTGCCTGATGAACACGACTGTGAGTTGTGGCAGCTGCAGTTGCTGGACGTCGAAATAGTGAAGAAGGTGGGAGCTGAGGGGTAGATGTGCCTCCAAGCAGCACCGATGGTCTTCGAAAAGACTCTCTTCGATTCGTAGCAGATGAAAGTCTGCGAATTGAAGCCGATCGCGCGAACACAACGCGATCCGCTTCAACTCGGTCATCATTTCCTGTTTCCAGAGTGATAGTTGGGTCTTTAGACAGTGGATCTCCAGTTGTGAGTGTTGCCATCGTAAGAAGTAGATCGGTGGGTGATTAAATCATTACCGAAGACTTCACCACAGGTACATGCTAACTATTCTTACCAGACGCTTCATCAGTTACTGGATGAAAGTATTTATGGGGCAAGTGAGGGAAGTCATAGCACACTGAGAGAAGCACCAACTCTTTCGTGGGTGAAATGCCTTCACACGAGTTTCCAGCACCTCCTGATTTATCGAAGCTGCTCCAGTTTTTCGAGTCTCCAGAGGGAAAAGCACGAGCGATTCGTCAAAGTGGTCAAAAGGGAGTGGCACGTGCTACAGCCCCACTGAGTCGGTCACCGTCATCGCAATCAGCCTTTTCAACACGATTAAGCAGCAAAAGCCCCAACGTATCGATCTCGAAGTCGAAGACCGGGAAATCTGCAGATAAACCGGTCGCTGCCGGGAGAAGTGGAAAAAATCCCGTTTCTCAGTCGATTGCAGCTAGCCATAGCAGCCACAAGTACATTCGAGACGAGAAGGGCACCACGCCTCAAGATTGGAATGGGTCTACCCAACTGCCTCCAGCTCCGACCAAGGCACTTCGCCACCAAGTTTTATGTCGAACGTATCAACCTCCAAGCCCTGTGTATATGGTACCGTCTGAAGCGACTGGAGTAGTCGATCGACTCACCAAAGCAACTATCTCGTCTCGCTCGAGATTGAAGTCTCAAAGAGATGCAAAACGAGATGAACCGAATGTTACATCGGGCGAAAATGCGGCAAACGGAGTGCCACCTGCTCCATCAGCGGATTCCCGAGGGCGAGACGCCATCCAGACACTACTTTTCTACAGGAAGGAGGTCGAGAAGCGACGTCGAGTAGACTCGAGCAACTTGCGTGTCGACACAAACAACTTAAGGGACTAAACTCCTCAAATTACCACACCCCGTTATCCTGGTAGTGCTTCGGTAACGGAGTACGTACATGTATAATACATGTACAGCCCAAAAGGGCTTAATTCGAGATCATGTGACATGCATTTTTGTCCTTACGAATTTCAAGTGTAAATTCTTATAAGTTCGTATGTTCTTATAAATTATTCAAAATCAGCTACTGCTGGAAAGTATTACTTTTACCAGGAAAGGGTAGAGGTATATTTACAGAAGTGGTCAAGTGATACGTTTTGCTTCGCTTCAGTAACGTTCATCGCGCTTTAAATATAAGACGATGGCGCTATACGGCCTAAATTTACTATGGCGGCTATAAAATAACCGCGCCGGTTTAATTCGAGATCATGTGACATGCATTTTTGTCCTTACGAATTTCAAGTGTAAATTCTTATAAGTTCGTATGTTCTTATAAATTATTCAAAATCAGCTACTGCTGGAAAGTATTACTTTTACCAGGAAAGGG